>CAEMYA010000069.1:7304793-7327939 GCA_903131615.1 Diplodus sargus
GCTGCTGTTGCAGCTGCTGAATTTCTCACAGTAGCAATTTCAAGGACGCCAAAATGAATTACACATAGGGAGCCCGCGTTTGGTAAAATCTCTCCGCCTAATCCGCACAATCCCGTCCTCCTCAGCTAATTCCATATCTGCTGCAATTCAGGAAAAAAAAAAAAAAGAGAGAGAGAGAAAAAAAAAGTGTGCGCGCACAGACGCACTCCCTGCATTCCCTCATCCTCTCACGCTCTCCCTTTCTTTCTCCCTCTTTTCACAAAATATTTGGTGAGCCCTGATCTGTGATTTGCATGAGCAATAATTAGGAGGCTCGGGGATTAAAGGCACCGGAGTATGCTTGAGTGAGGAGGCGCCGCGGTGGGAGGTGTCGCCTAATCGACAAGTGCCGTTCAGATAATAAAGCCATGAATAACAATTGCTCCTCCACGCACACGCTCTTGACACTTCGCTGAGGATATTGTACGAGCTTTTTTAGAGGCAGGAAACACGCGACAAGAGGGAAGACGACTCCGGCAGCTATCAGAGTGTTGGTTTGCCGGTGCGGCAGGGTGTGTGATGTGTGTGTGAGGAGATTGATACCAGGGCTGGAGTGCGTGTGTGTGTGTGAGTGTGTGTGTGTGAACCAGCAGCCTGTCTGCATATGCTCCATCCTTCACCCGGCTCTTATCCCACAAGGCCTCGGTCTCTTTCTCGTCCGCTGGCGTCTTATCAGGGGACAGCTCGTCAGGGACACACGTGCCATCGTTCTGACACTGACCGTGGGTCATTGAAATGCAAACAGAGAACACACTAAACCAAATGGGGTCGAAGAGCAGCAAATATTTGGCCAGGACCCTTTTTTCTTTTTTTTTTTTCACTGATGGAGCCGGGCCTGTTTATGGTCGATGAAACAAGGTTAGAGCAGATGGCCATTCGGCGAATACGGAACGTTCATTTGAACAGTCCTCAAATCAAATAAAGCCGATACTTGTAGAAACAGGAAGGCGCACACAGGAGCCGACCCTCCAATCTCCTCTCATTAAAGATTGAGCACGAGGAAGGTCAGCTGGATGACATGATCCGTCTTAAAAAAAAACAAAAAAAAACGGTGCCGTGTGAGACGGATGACGTCAGAAGACAGTTTCGCTGCTGATAGAGCCGCGTGGAATCAAAAGAGTGGAAACTGTGTGAGAAGAGAAGAGGCTGTTTCATGAAATGTCACCCAACTGTCACACCGAGTCAGGCCAAGTACAGGAGAGGAGCTCCCTCTATCTACCAAAACCAAAAGAGAAGGAGAAGCACTGGTGCTGCACACACACACACACACACTGCAGAAGGTTTTATTAATCAGCATCAGCATCCAGTGATTCCTCAACACGGAGCAGCGTCCCCCTCCCACCTTCACCCAAACCCCCCCTCCCTCTTGTGCTTCTTTCTGCTTGTTTTACAAACACTGTAATCATCTCAGAGACAGCTTCACTGAGGTGCCTCCGCATTAAACTGATAAAGTTTTTAAAGAAACTCGAAACGGTTAGTAAGAAATGTGTCTAAGTGGTGATTTAAATGCTGAATGTGACGGGTCACGTCAGCAGCACACTTTGTTACTCTACTAACTGTGAGTAGATTTTTTCAGGTGTCCGTGCTTCCCTGACAGGTTTTACTCCTTACATTGATACACTAACATCGGCGCTTTCTGCTCCTTCTATTTCCAAAACACGCTCGTCACTTCAGTTTGAATGCATCTGAGGGGAACCGTCGATTGTTTGGATCCTCGTCACAGGACTGATTTCAGACGCAGCGGGATGAAACAACATAAAAAGAGACTGGGACGGGGAGTAACGCTGTGTTAGTGTCTCATATCTGCAGCCCCTCTGTCTGAATTGTCTCATTTTCTCCGTGTGTTGTTGTGCTCGACACAAAATGTCTGTATCTGAGGCATACAGGGTAATTGTCTTCCATTTGTTTCATATTTATCTCTAATGTCTTTAATGTGCTCCTACACGGACACTGGTGATGCATTTTCTCTCACTTTATGTAATTCCAGCACATTTCTGTTGTGCTAACGCGTAACAGGGTGCTAACGGTGGACACTAGCCCCAGAGACTTTAACAGTGAGTCTTTAATGCCTTTTGTTGTAGTTTTCACGCTGCTGAAGAAACAGAGAGGGAGCAACACAAATGTATGCCGCGTGCAGCTACAAATGTTAGCAGTGTGTTTATCATCAATTCCACGTGCAGGTGTTTAACCTTATTGCCACTGATTGTGATTAATTTTGTAAATAACCGTAGTTTTTCTTTCTTTTCTTACCGCCACACTGTGTGTATGTGTCTATCTGGGTGGCGAGCAGCTGCACACAATCGCCCCACAAGGATAAAAAACAAGATGCATTTAATCACATTAAAGTGCGTCTCATCAGCACCCTGCTATCTTTTATGTGGCCGAGCATCTAAAAGAGCAGAAAAAGAAAGAAAATCCTTCAGCCGCCAGGAAGAATGAGTGGAGTCAACGCACAGAGAAGTGCAATAAAATACTTGTGACAGTTGACAAACAGTAAACAGACAATCAAACAGGCAGCACATCCGAAAACACGCTCCTCGCAGCTGTAGACACTTAACTCAAAGAAAAACACGCCACTGAGCACGTTTTTGTTTTGTTTTTTCTTTTTTTTTTTACATGCTCTGTACTCATTTCCTTTCAATTGTTTATGTTCTTGAGAGGATTTGATTCATGAAATTTGTCACAAAAAAAAATCCTGTATCGAAAAACAAACAAGGGAATTTTTGCTTTTACACCCACTGGCAGCAACCTCCCACAGACACTTTCATTGTTTTCTTTTTTGAAGAAAGACTGTCTTATTGCTTGACGCATCATTAAAGAGTTTTTCTCCGAAAAAGAAACTCAGAGCTGAAGCTGACTGTGAGCGGCTGCGGGGAAACATCGCTGTATGTAAATATGTCAACATGTCAGCTTTTTCTTAACAGTCTGCTGCGGCTTTAATCAGTGAGGAAATGCGCAGATCATATAGTTCATCCGCACGCCGAGCAACAGAACGTCAAACCATCAAGAGGAAAGGTCACAGATTTGACAGATTTTAGTCAAGTAAAACATTTTCTTTTAACAGTTTAGAGAAACATATCTTACTTTTAACCCTGAGAACAATAAATCTGTAATGTATTACCATTCTCTTTAAGCTTTTTAAAAGTTTAAATTAAAGTTTATTTATGTTGCACCTTCCAGGATCAGACGTGATAAGATGCTTCACAACCAAAAATTAACAAAATACAGAAAATAGAGATATAATATAAAAAGGTTTACATACATAAACTCATTTTCAGGTTCATAACTTTATTTTGGGTTACTACTAACAAAGGCTGATATCATCCCTGCTCAAAAAACACACCGGTTTTTGTGCTCCCCCTCTGCCTGAAACACTCTGTTTTAGCTCCTGTCTCTTTAAGACCCCCTCATCTGCTCTGATTGGTCGGCTCATACACGCCAGAGCCAGCACCGCTAACAACAGCAGAGCAGCTCTGCTAAATCAATTCTTACTTGCCAAACTAGCCGCAACTAGGTGGAAATGATGCAAATGTGCGGCACGGTGACGTAGTACGATGTCACAAAGTTACGGAATTACAGGCGAGACGTTTCAGGAGCAGTGTTTTCTGTGGGAGAGAGGAGCTTCTGGTCGAGCACTGAAGACTGAACGAAAAAACGTAAAAGCATAATGAGTCTCCTTTAAAGAACTGATCGAGATCAAAGCTGCAGGACCAGAGATATCATCATTTTTTCATAAGTCCTCTTCCGTTCTCCCCCCGGGCATTGTGTTCAAAATAGATAAAGTTTATTCATATTAGGCTCAGATATCGTCATTAAGATTCGTTGACAAATCGACCTCCGTCCAGCAGAAACCCAGCAGGATTCCCCCCCCAGAAAGGCCAGGTTTCATTTGTTAAATCCATGAAGTTTCTCTTTAAAGTGTGCAGAACAATAGGAATTTGAACATCTATATTCCAGTAGCACTTGGATGCAAATGAATCTGCTGAGGAAGATTGTTTGATGTGACTGAAATCTCAACAGATTGTCAGTGTAAAGAAATGAGTCTCAACTCAACCCGAAGTGAGTCTGTGTTCTATTCAGCACATAAATCCTTGAGAATACTTAAGACATTAAAAATCGAACATATTTCACTCCAATCTGAAATAGTGTCGAGGTTTATAAAAACTCCTCTCCCTCTACCTTTTATCACTTCGATATATTTATTTTTTTTCAGGTATGGAAAATGATGATGAGGTCAGCGGGCTGCAACGTCTTCTCTGTCATAACATCCCGCCTGGAGAGCTCTGTTGTGATCCGACCGCCTCGCTCCCTTGGAAATGATGCTTTTGACATTTATAACCGCGGCACATCCATCCCTGACGCACTTGTTGTTTGCACTTTGTTTTATTGAGCGTGATGAGTCAGTCTTTCCCTTCTACTGTCCAGCATGGCAGACTCTGTTTCCACGGCGATATATCCTCCAGACAGCACCCGCAGCACGATTGATCAGATGGTCGATGTGTCCTGACGCTGGCACAGAGGGCAGCGCAGTCATAGATTTTAAATGTCTCATGTTAGGGGGCGGGGGGGATTCAGACGACGACCTCGGAGCAGGTAGTGGTTTTACCGACGGAGCTCGTGTTGGCGGGAGGCAGATTTCGGCTGATGCACGCGAAGTGGCTGCTTCTGGTGAGGATCAGACAGGATTAGAAACAAAAGAGCGTGACCTTTTGGAAGTCTAGACCAAAGCAAATACAAAAAGATAAATGATTAACCATTGACATGACCTCTTTGGCAAAACAAATATTCCCGCTTTGATTGAGAACCTGATAAGCACTTCTGCCAATTTTGCGCCAAATTCAACCTTTAACATCAATCTTCAGTTACCATTTCAAATATGGTCCACTGGTGACGGACAGATGGACCTCTGCAGCAGTTTTCCACATCATCACTGTAATCAGCTTCTCACCCCCAATTCCTTAATCACTTTCATGGAATTCGGGAATCCAGTAAGTGTCCGGGCCAGTGTGAAGTCATGACTAAGCAGATCACGCAGGAGCGGTGACGCCGGTGTTAAATCATCTCTGACAGCGCTGAGACACCAATAATGTCGTTCTGATCTCCCGCTCTGTTACTGACCTCTTCAAAAGTGTCATAACTCTGAGAGGCTGCCGGTGAATCTTTTGAGATTGGTTTATGGGTTTTTTTTTTTATATATTTCTGCAAATAACGGATACAGTAGTTGGAAACAGGGTGTTATCCTCAGTTTTCTCTATGCTAAAGCGCTGTATCCCCCCTCTCTGTTTCAGCTCCTGTCTCTTTAAGGCACGCTCTCCTCTGATTGGTCAGCTCATACATGCCTGACTAACAACAACAGAGCAGCTGCACTAAATCAATTCTTACATGCCAAACTAGATATTTGGCATAAATTACGCAAATGTTGGACAAGGTGATGTAGTGTGATGTCACAAAGTCACGGAATAAAGACGTTTCAGGAGCAGGGTTTTCTGACAGAGAGAGGAGCTTCCGTTGGTGAAGACTTTGACCTTTTTAACATTAAAATTTCCCGTTTTAACTGAGAAAAGTGTTTCATTTGAAGCTTTGGTTTTTCCGACTGTTTAATTTCCGCAAACCAAACCTTTCTCCTCCACAGTTACGAAATTTAAAAAAAGAGTGCTGAGCCCATTTGCAGAACGACACAAAGCACTTTTTATTTTTTTTTTGGCTGAGGCACAGCGGTCTGAACTGACAAAGGGGGGAATCTGGCCTTTGTTTGCTTATCATCTGTAGCTTTAATGAGGATACCACACACGGGCAGTATTTTAACAGGCTGTTTTAAGGCCTAATGAAGGGAGTGTTGGGTCAGACTGAACGGTAATGAGGCGGGCTGCTTAGGGACGCTGCTTTCGATCGCCCATTAATCAGCACATTCCTCTCAGCTCCACACACACTTTCTATTTTATCTCTCGCTGTCTCTCTGATTTTCTCTCCCCTGTAATTACACAGCAAATTCTCCCCACAGGCTGCTGACACACACACACACACATGCACGCTAACCACACGTTTACACACTTTCCCCTCATCCTGTCAAGGTACATCAGGAAGAGGCCATTTCCTCATCACTCTCTAAGTAGAGCTGCTGAGTGAGACGAGGGGAGGCAGAGGCGGAGACGTTCAAACAGACAGAAAGGGGCAGGGGTAGCCATTAGTGGAACATCTTGGTAATAAATGCGTCTGCACAAAGCAGAGAGTGTTGGTGTTTGAGTTTCCTTTTCGCTCTAATCTCTCCGAGCAGTTTGAGCGGGTGCTGACTGATAAGTGGCATCCATCCCCCCCCCTGCACAGATGAAATGTCTCGGGCCTTGTTGTTTTGTGTTTGGTCATTTCACAGTGTGCCCTGCACAAACAGAGCAACCGGCTGAGAACACTCTGAAACAAAAGAATAATGTGGGGGCAGGAGCAGAGTGATGGAAAGCCGTCATAGCACAGTCGTCAACAAGAAAAGAGTGCAGTTTGAGGTCGTGGCAGGAGTCAAAATAAAAGGCAGCAACAGACAAAGAAAGTTCACTGGTTTTTGCACTTCAACTTCCTCAAAGTCAAAATGGATAAAAAGATCAACTAAAACATGCCAACACGCTCACAATGACAATGCTAATGAGCTGATATTAAGCAGGTGTATTGTTAAATATGTTAACAATCTGAGTTTAGCATGTTACCATGCTAGCTTTTGCTAATTGGTGCTAAACACAAAGTTACCAAACTGTTCCTTATTCACACCTTGAGCAAACATGGAGCAAAAATGTGTCACTGATAAGTCCAAAGTCCAACATTCACTCTCCTTTTAGCTGTTTTTTTGTCTTTACCAACCACCAACCTTTGCTGCTGACTGTGTCCATCTGTGTTTTGGTGCCAGGCAGGTAGCTCACATGTTTTAGAGCTTTTTCCCTCAAAACAGCTGCCTGCTAGACCTACTCAGGCTAAAACATTGATCTAAGAGGGTTGAGAGTGAACCAACACAGTTAAGATGGGGCCATTCAACTAAAAAGCTTGGTTGAACAATAAGAAAAATGCGAATATTAACAGATTTGTTGTTGTTTACCATGATAACCATCTGAGTTTTTCATATAAGCATGCTAACATTTGCTACTTAGCACTAAAGTTTAAAGGCATAAAGACACTAAAGGCTGATAAAAATGTTTTGCAGGCATTTGGTCATGAACCAGATTGTTGGATCAAGTAGCTCTTTGGCATGCATCCTCTGGGGACAATGCATATCTGCGCATTGGTACAAAATGTTCTGACAGTCATTCTCATATGTGTTGAGATGTTTTGTTGTGTAAGTGAAACCCTTGACCTGCTGGTAGCACCAGATGAAAAGTCAAAGGATCAACAAAGTCATTAGTATTCAGACTCTGGGGACCATGTACTAAATTTCATGCCAACCAATATAGCAACTGATGAGACATTTCGCCCTGGAGCTATGTGGGCATGGAGCTATGGCTAAAAACCAAGATCTGCTGTAGCCAACAAGCTTTTTAGTCCGATGGAAACATATCTAAAAGTCTGATGCTAAACGTATCGACGGAGTCCACTAAAACATTTATCATAGATCTTTGAAGGCTTGAAAGAAAAATGAATACATTCTATATTCTGTTTACCATGAGAGATGCAGGTAGCCTTTAACCCAATCGATAACAAGATGAATCACCCCTCCAACTTTCGTCGACACGCCGCTAAAACCTCCCAAAACTTTTTCTAAAGGAGTAGTTCAACATTTTTTGCAGACAGTGTTGTCAGACTGGTAATGTTGCCAATCAGAAACAAGTATTTTCTATTGCCGCTGAAAAACAACAGTTAACAATCTGCATTGTTTTATTCAAGAGCCACTCAATTGTGCAATATTGAAACCAAAGCTGTAAATTTGCAAAATCCCTAAGAGTAAATATTGTTGTCTGCATACAACCAGCCTGTCAATCATGATTTACAGCTCGCTGAGGAGAGACGCCCGCAGCGCAAATCAATTAAGCGCATTGAGCTGTTGCAGAAGGACGGTGGCAGCCATGCTTACACCCTCATCTCACAGATGTACTGCGTAAAATTCAGCGTTTATACATCACCAGCCCATAAACCTGTCATGTCACGCAGCTATTCACAGCTACCCCACACACAATTAGCCCGGACATCAAATCAATACCCTTCTTCTCAATTACCCCGCGAGATGCTGAGACATGTGTGGAGGTGATAATAAAGTCATGATGGGGTTGACACTTGACCTCACATTGTCCTGCTCGGGTCCTTTTCTTCTTCTTCGAGCTGCTTGGAAATGGAAACGAGCGCTGACAGCTTCTGGAGAGCCGAACTCTCAATTCACATTGTTCTCCCGCAAAAAAAGTGAGCTTTAACAATTTAATTGATTCTTTTTCCGACCCAGACTAAAGCTAAACCTTTGATTAGCTGCATTTGCGATACAGAAACAACAAAATCGTTTCGTCAGCAGCATCGTTAGGACCGCTCATCAGCCTGTCAGCACGAGGAGGTTGCCGGTCGTCCTTTAACCTGTGCGAAGCTGAGATAGCAAAGAGAGAATATTCTGCCAAGAAAGATTATTTGAGAACTGCCTCTCGGGGGCTCTTAATTATTAAGCCAATTTCCTTCTCTTATGAATTTTACCGTTACTCAAAGCACTTACTGGGGCTGTAAATCACCGCTAATGACACAGCCGTCCGTCCTCCATAAAATACGACTTAATCCAGCTTTAGTGGGCTATCATGAAGTTGTAAAGTAATAACCAATCATGACACATTGTTGGCAGTGGTTGAAAAATGTAATTATATCCTCATTAGTCATTTTTACTAATGGTTTAGCTGCGGTGACCGTGCCCAGTGTTTACCAGGAGCTGCGACAGGTGTGACAGTTGGTATTGATTCATCCGTAGAGCCGAGTGAATAGCCAATAGCCGATGGTGGGGCTTAGAAACACCCTCCAGACTGACTGCTGGGAAGCAGGTGGGCGTCAGCTGCCCTCATACATCACAGCGCTAACAGCCTCTTCTGCAGACAGTGGGGGGAAAAAAAGTGCTCGAGGCGAGAGCTGGAAAAAATGTCAATAGAAATGAGACAAAAAGGGAGACAGAAAAACAGAGAGGCAGAAAGAGAGGGAACAGCGAGGCCTGAAAAACAGATCAAACTGAGTGGGGGGGGGAGAAAAGAAGGTGATGTAAGAAGAAAAAGCCGGCTGTAAGTAAAACAAAGGAGTCAGCTGCTGGAGTCGTGCACGAACAGCTGGTGCCAAAAACAGAGTCGAGGACAAAGTGGGTTCTGTTTGGACTGGAGCGGGGCCAAAGCTGGGCCGGGTTAGCAGGCAGGGAGCGCCGCCAAAACCAGAAGAGGCCTACGGGAAGATCATTATATAACCGAGAGGGGAAACCTCACAGGCACAACAGAGATGCTCTTGACTCCCTAATGATATGGCTCGGTTTAAACCTATGTCAAAGGGGAAGGCAGGGAGACATTAAAAAGAAAGAAAGGCATCTATAAAAAGACCAGGAAGAAGGAAAAGAGGAGAGTGAAGAATGCAGCCCATTGTTTATCCATTAACCACTGCAGCAGAGTCTATACTGCCTGCCTCCTCTCTCGCTTTAGAACAAACCTCACACTGATTCATGATCATATATAATAACGCTAAATGGAAATTCTGCACAGGTAACTGGGCTCGAATGGAAACTGTTACAAAAAGCCAATCCATTCTGATCCACTTTTCACACGTTCAGCAACGTCTTTGCAAAACTTTAAAGAAATGTGGTTTTCATTTCCTCCTCCGCTCCGCCTCGTAGTTTTGCATAAAAAGTGTTAATCCTCAATTTTTTTGTGAACCAAGTGTCTCACAAATAAAACATGTATTTTGTCCATTCAACATGTGGCGCAACATAATGAAATCAGTGTGTCGGATCAAATAGAGTGAAACCATTATGGGTTTTTTCTTTTCAGTTCTGGACAAGAAATGACTCACTTGACTGGAAAAACTGTGAAAGTGACACTTATTGAGCCATTAAATGGTTAGTTCAACTGCCAGCAGCAGTCAGACTAAATAATGCAGAACTGAATACAACAACAGACCGATAACTTAAGTCTGTGAGGTTTGTTTGTGTATGCATGATTGGATGCAAGTATGTGGTTTGTCAGTGTGTATGTTTGAGTATGAATCTGTCAGACAACTGTATATGTATCAATATATGTTTTGTTTTATACTTTTTAGATACATAGATATACATTTTTTGATAAACAGATGTATATTTTTGTAAACTCTGCTTCTTTTAAGGTGTCAACTGTGGGCATAAATGCTCATAAACTAAACTTCAATAACTAATACAGAGGACTGTGACCTGCAGTTCCCCCAGTAAACACACCGACCTCTTCCACTGTTGCAGTCCCACCTGATCTGCCGGCTGCTGCTCATCTTGGGTTAAACTTAGCTGGACCTGTTCCTTGCGCGGGAGCATCTCTGGCAAAGAGAGAGCTAACAAGCCAGATGTCCCAAAGGGAGGGATGCCCCTCCAGGAGCTGCAGACACTCGGCCTGTCCACTCTGCTGAGACCAAAGACACAGCAGGTTGGTGTGATTACCAGGGAAAGTACAGCACATGTATATATGTAAATGCTCACAATGGCATAGGCCACTTGAACAGGTCACATGTACAGCTATAAATCAGCCTTTACAGTACAGATATGAGAGCAGTATATATTTTCTGATCTAACTCTCAGCAAGAGACAATGAGAAATAGTGAATGAGAGATTTTTTAATACAAAAGATAATTTATTTCTTAAAGTTGTTAAAGTGTTATGTTGTTGGAACCATTAAGTAATGTACACAGTATTATGTACACAGTTACAGCATCTAGTTTGGCCTCTGTGAACTCCATGTGAGTGTCAAGCTGTGCTCTTTCTTTTTTTATCAGATATTTGACAGAGTGCCAACCCTCCTCATATACAGCCCAGTTTGGAAACGGCGATCATAAAGAAGTTCCTCACTTATCTCCGACTCATATGCTTTCTATGCATTTAAAATCAGAGGCTTTAGTTTCACGCTCCTCTGAGGTTTAGGACAAGTTAAAAGCCCTAATTTGTGGAATTAGCACTTCTGTGTTTGAAGACTGAACTCCTCTGTGAGCTTTTTCATTAGGTTTTGAGGCGCTGAGCCAATTTATGAGCTACAAAATGACACAAGAGAAGGTTTTAAGAGACACCGGCTCCTTTTGCTCATGTTGTAAAAGCCTTCTTTTAAAACCTCTGATTGATGCACATTGATTACTTCACAGTGGAGTGTTGAGGTACGGTTGATAAAAAAAAAATGGTTTCATTGTCCATAATGATGATTATTGTGGTAGCTGACATCTAAAAAGACCCCCAGCACTCACACATGAGAACAAGACACCCAGACTAGAACCACAAAACAACAACAGCCATTTTGTTTGTAGTCATTAATTCTTCATGGTCATACTTTATCTCATTGTGGGCATTTAACAGGACTTTGAAGGTGTTTGTTTCAAGTTGTAGTCATTTTGTGTCTCTTTGTAGCCATCTTATGTCTCTTTGTTGTTGTTTTATGTCTCCTTTGGTCGTTTAGTGTCTCTTTGTGGCTGTTTTGTGTCTTTGTAGGTGTTTGTATTTCTTTGGAGTCATTTTCTGTCTCTTTCTAGTCATTATATGTATCTTTGTAGTCATCTTGTGTCTCTTTGGAGTCATTTTGCATCTCTTTATAGTCATTCTGTGTCTCTTTGTAGTTGGAAGTTTTAAGTCGTTATGTCTTTGTTGTTGTTTTATGTCTCCTTTGGTTGTTTAGTGTCTCTGTGACTGTTTTGTGTCTTTGTAGTTGTCTTGTGTCTTTGAAGTTGTCTTGTGTCTCTTTGTAGTTGTTTTGGCATCTCTTTGTGGTCTTTTGTGTTTCTTTACTATTGTGTTCTGTGTCTTTGTAGTTATATTGTATCTCTTTCTATCATTTTCTCTTCATAGTTGGTCATTTAGCATCTCTTTGTAGGTGTTCTCCTCACAGCACAGTCACATAAAACAGAGGCTCTGGCCAAGTGGCCCCTTGACCCTTTGTGGCCCTGGGCCTGTGCCCGGTGAGCCCATTCAGTAATCCATCCATGGATCCTGTTATGATTAATAAGATACTGGCAGCTATTTGGATGAACGGGTTGGATCCAGTTACTGGGCTTTTGAATAAATCAGTGCTGCAAGCCTCTTTGTGGAGTCCATTTTTTTCTCACCTGTTCTGATTTCGTGGTGTGTTGTTTTGACCAGTTCTGTTGGATCTTTCACAAGCTGCATCCCCGGACAGCTGCGGGAGGCAGCTGCTGGTCCATAGAAAGGGTGCAAACTCCCAACAGACTGTGGATTCATGCTGCACTTCATGCTCACCCACTGATGGGATGGCAGCGGGGCACTCTGCAGACATGCCTAGACTTGTTCCTAATTGTTCATCGAGGGGCTCAAATCTAGCTCGTTCCTTATCTGTTTTCCTCGTGTGCATGTAGCTTCTTCACATAAAGGTGATTATCTTTGATAAGCTGACACGAGGTCGCCAGTGATGTCGTGTTGACATCAAGATAATGGAGGTAATGTCAAGTGCGTAGCCTGCAGCGAAGTGTTTTTGACCCCGTGCCAGCCGAACACCCACTGACACACATTAGCAGCCCTCGTTTTCTTCACAAGCATTACAAAAAAAAATGCACAAATAAGCTCTGACTGCTAAATACGGACCTAGATGGTGTGCTAATCACCGCCTTCTTTGTTGGTTACGGTCCCTTTTATCTGTTTCTGCGGCCGACGAGCCGCTGGAGCGTGCATCGAGGTGTTAACATGATGAGCTCTGCAAAAAGGAGAGGCTTGTTAGCAGATATTCCTGAGTCAGATTGGATTGGGAATACTGCAGCAAGTCAAACTAAATCAGTGTTATCATCAGTCTTACTCTCGCTGGTGATGAATGGCTCGGCATCACAGCAGCGGAAAGTAGGAAACTTTAGTTGTACGTGTGATGTTTATCTTAGGACCAGCTCAAAATGATGATTCCTAATTTGATAAATTGAGTGGAATTCGAAATTCTTTTCAAATGCTCAGGGGCTGCCTCTCCTTTTTAGGGTGAAAATCAGAGTAATTTGCACGACTGATGTGTTTCTTCACCGTCTGGCAGCAATAAACGGATAATTATGTTCAAGTAGGTGTTTGTCTCATCTTATATTGGTGTCACATAATATGGACAACTTTAAATCAAACCTAAAACACCTTTCAGCTGCACCTTTAACGATTTCGTTCGCACTTGCAGCAACAATACTCAACATAATCTGGCTGACGCTCTTTACTATGTTGTGATGCTGCACTAAAAGTCAGTAAATCGTGACAGCAGCAGACATAAAACACTCTAATGGACACCAACTCTTCTGCAACAGACTTGTGTTGAATTTAAATCACCTGATGCCAGAATGAGAAATGTGTCTCGGCATTTAAAGTCATAAAAGCAAATCGCATATGCAACAGTATATTAAACTGGGAGGGCATGCATAGCTCATTGTAACATTATTACATGCTGCACTGGAAATCATTTTGAGTTATGTGTTCATAAACAAAAACGAGGAAAAAAGTTTGAACTTCAAAGTTGAATTTTAGGATGCAGACAGCAGCTGCACTGACTTTAAGAGTAGGTTTATTAACATCTGTGTGAAGTCAGTCGCTGCACTTGTTTTGGTGTGATTCAGATTTCATGAAATTGTGTTTTTTTTTTTCCACATTTTGGCTGGAAATCCTACTCTTACGTCACTTGCATTACCATTATGCACATTGTGGTTAAAGGACAAAGCATTGATCATCTGATCTATCTTGTCTTGAGGATCTGATGGTATGTTCAGCAAAAATATTATTTTTGGGATACTAAATCCATCCTCAGGTGATCAAATCATGAGAGTCATGTTCAGGGGTGTCTCAGTATGAGGATTTTGAAGCTAACCATGATATTAAAAAATAAAATACTCATCATGTTAATAGTAAACATTGTATGAATAACCAGCACAGATGATGAATTCACTTAAAATTTTCTTTATTCATATAGACCAAAATCACAGTTACATTGCCCTTTACACTCTGTACAGTGAACAACATCCTCTATCCTGAGACCCTCAATTCGAATGAGGAAAAACTTGCCATTTTGAAAAAAAACTGAAACCTTTTAACAGGGAAACAAAAAAGATGCAAATCGGAAACTCAAGCCACCTCCAAGTAGCCCAAGTTTGCTAACATAAACACAGATGACGTCACAGCAGCATGGCGACGCACACAGTTAACAATTTCTACCCCTTCATCATCTTTACTTCATATTGTTTGTATGTGAAACGGGCAGTAAATACAATTTGTTTCCACGTTCATTCAGCTGATCTGTGCTCAATAGAAGTCTTTTAGATTTGTGTGTTTCACAGCCAGCTTGTCCTTGTCAACTGTTAAATCAGCAGCTGAAGTATTTTTTGAAGTTCGCAGACTTGTCGTTCAAACACTCGCTTAAAGCGAGTTATTCCGAGCAAATGCGACTCGGAACTTCTGACTCGTGACTTGCAATGACACGCACCATCACTCATTCACTAAAAATAGTAACAAAACAGTAAACACCGAGTAAACAAAGTACAATTTTGACTAACAGCAATTTTCTACAGATATCGCAAGAATGTCATCATCATCAATCGTTTGCCCACTTCGAAAATCTGTCGATGTGACAGCCTTATTACAAACTTCGACAAAATATGACAGCAGAGGATCGAGTCTCCACTAGAAAGATGTAAATTAGAAGCCCTTCTGCAGTCAACTTCACTGTGATAAATCTTTAACAGCACACAGTACCTATCAGAGAAGCAGCAGTAAAACATTTTAATCGTCATCACTTCAGACTCACCTCCTCGGTGGAGCACTGTCGCTGCATGTTACGGTTGATTTACATTTATTAACGACAAACACCTGGCTAGGTAACAGTGATCAGTCTTCTTAGTGATGGACAGTGGCCACCAATTATCAAAGCTGCTGAATTCAAATGCAAACAAAAGAAAAAAAAGAAAAATGAAAGGCTTGGATGAAAATGTTCTCTCCGGACCGTCACACAGCTGGCTTGACAGTTTGTTGACAAGATTTGGGAGCACGGAGCGACAGCGAGTCCACGCCATCTCATCTCGTACAGCTGACAGAAGGATCCTGTCCAACACAACACGCTGTAAGAATCAGTTCCACGGCCTCCATCGAGCAGCTGCTCCGCTGCTTCCGTTCATAGTCAGCGGCAGAATGTAACCAAGTGCATTTTCTCACGTGAAGAAAATGTAGGTACTTTACTTTTTCATGTAAAAACCTTCCGTGGTTCCAGCGTCTCACGTGAACGGACCTGCAACTTTTGCTTTTAATTAATTTCTTAGGCGTCACTTTGGGTTTTGGATAACCGTGAGAACATTTCTTATTCTTTTCAACATTTTTACAAACCAAACAATCAATTGATTATTGGAAATGTTGTCCAGCAGATTAATCCATAAGGAAAATCATCATTAGTTGCAGTCCTGGACAAAATTGTTAAAAAATGAGCTCCATTACAACAGTAAGTCCTGCTTTTACATGAATGCATGAGTACAAGTAATATATAAAAGTTTAACAATCACAGGTGACATTTTTCTGCATTTCTTGTCTCTACTTTTAATACTTTCTAATGTCTCTCTACTTTTACTAAGGTCTTGAATACTTCTGCACTGTCCGGCCACGTTAAATGATCTTAAGTAGCAGACCGAGTTCGCTTAGTTGTCTAAGAGTAGAAGAAGTCCACATTTCTTCAAGGACTCACTATATGATCCATCTTATAGCTGTTCCGATGCTTTCGGTCATTTCACGTGGCCTTCATGGTAGTTTTCTGTTTTTTTTAATCCTGGACCTCGGGGAACCCCTGTCCTCCATGTATTTTGGTCGTTCCCTTCTCCAAGCACCACGTCTCAAATGAGCGGGTCTTTATCGGGCTTCAGCAGAGCTTGATGACGAGCTGATCGTTTGAATCAGCTCTGCTGGAGCAGGGAAACACCTCAAACCTGCAACGCAAGAACTGAAGAGCGCTGGTCTGCATAAGATAAGACGTGTGAATGAAAACTGACAAAAAGTTTGACATTACAATTGTGAAAATTATGATTTTTACCCTGCCCTACGTATAAGACACTCCTCAAAAGTCCAGTTAATTAATGAATAACTTCACTTAATCATTTGGTTTGACGTTCCTTCCTCGGTGCTGAATGACTGCCTGCATTATCTCCCGGGCAAAGCCGGAGCTTCTTTCTGATCATTCCCTTTTTCGAGCTACCAGCTCCTCGTTCGCCTTCAACACCTCCAGCGAGCTGGCAGATCGACTAGGAAAAGCCTCCTGCTCCTCTCGGTCGGTGGACTCACTCGGTTGTACTACAATCCCTTCTTTGTGTTCTTTCACTCTAATGGCTTCTTTATAATTTCTTCCTCTGTTCAAAGGGCATGCAGTACTTGACTGGCTGTAAATCTGTTTGGAGACTAATCTGCCACTACCTACCAGCTGCTCTCTTGGCACTTACCAGGGCCAACATTCCCGTTGCCATGGAGATAACCAGTCATGCCAGTTACACATAAGGCCTGGCGCTGCGCCGAGCCGGCCGAGTGTTGTGAGCGCGTGCGTGCTCGTGTGAGTGTGCCTGGATAATGTGCGTCTGTATTATTAGAAGTCAAACCGTGTGGTCTGTCAACCGCCAGAGAAAAGAAGAGGTTGTTGATTAACTGCCATTACCAGCTGTTTGTCAGTGTGAGCCTGTTAAGTGGTTACGCACTGTACAGTATTTCTTTCTGTGTTTGTGTCTGTGCACAATGTGCACAAGAGAGTTGGCCAAAGTCAACTGAACGTTGGCTTTTGTCTCATTGTCTAATCGAAGAACACTAAGTACATGCAGCCGGTTATCCTGCCTTGCAGGCTCAGGACTGATGAGCGGCGAATGGGCCAAACAACAGCCTCCCATACAGTCTGTACGGACAAATAAGTCACCTGTGGCATCTTGTGCCATCCACTGGATCACAGAACTGAGCCAGTGTCTGCAGCTGTTTGGATTTAAGAGGTACATTCAGTTTTTTTTGTTTTTTTTACTGAACTTAGTAAAGTAAGGTTGACATTTTGGAAATATGCTTACTGTCTTTTTCACTGAGAATCAGATGAGAAGGTCGTCATGTCAGTACAGCTAATATGACGCTATCATCAGCAGCTAGTTAGCTTAGCTTAGCCTGCAGACTGTAAATAGAAGGAAACAGCTGGCCTGACTATGTTACAACAATTTGTGGTTTAGGGAGGTCATGTGCAGGACTTTTTCGTGAGCTAAGCTAACTGGCTAAAGGTTGTAGCCTCATACCCTACCCTCCACCCTATAGGGATGACAGTAGTACCAATCTTTTCATCTAGCTCTGAATAATATAGCAAATGTATGTATTTACCAAAATGTTGAACTATTTCCTTAAAATCTTCATCCCAGCCCAGTCTCTGATGTATTACGCTAGAAGTTAACGTTTCAGCAAACAGCGGATTTGTCAAAGTTTGTACGCGGCATAAGCAACGTAATATATTGACATTTGTACACAGCCTGCCATATCACATTGAAATGACCTGTTTGTTAAGTGACTTTGACATTGTTATGTGTAGGGGACAGTGTTAGTGTTTAGGTAGACCTGCAGGGACATCTCTTTGGTGACCAAAACAGGTATTTCAAGCCGAACCTTGATTTTT
The DNA here is from genome assembly GCA_903131615.1 of Diplodus sargus. Taxonomy (NCBI): domain Eukaryota; kingdom Metazoa; phylum Chordata; class Actinopteri; order Spariformes; family Sparidae; genus Diplodus; species Diplodus sargus. Next base: position 7,322,601 of record CAEMYA010000069.1, read on the forward strand.
TTTCCCGACTCTAACCAAGTCATGCTGGTGCCTGAACTCAAGCACATGCAAAGCGTTGTGACAAGAGAGAAACAGAAAACTGAAAAAAACGTAAAGTTGGGCCATGTGTAGGTTTTTCCAACCTTTGCAACATCAGGAACTTCCAGTTTTTTGGGCCATCAAGTGTGGAAATAGACTCCAGGATTGTGATCAGTGGCTGCTTTTATTTTGAAATTAAGGCTTTGGCTCCCATTTCTTAAATTCTTTTGGTGCATTCAGGCTCATATAACTGTGTCTTTGTTCGTCACTGTGTTTCTTGTGTGTCCTTTGAAGAAGAGAGTCACAGACACCATGGTAGATTATTAGAATGAAATTACCAGTGCACAAGGAGCCTATTTTCTTTGCTTACACGCCAGGATTTTGGCAACGATTAACAATAAAGATAAGACCTTTCGTCATTTATTTGTGTCTGGGAATGATCAAACGGCCTCTAGTTGTTTTCTACCCAAAACACGGAAGAGAAAAAAAAAAAACCTTCCAGAAATAGCAACTTTATGACCCAGGATCGGCTGAAATTTGCTCAAATTCTGAGTATAGCTCTGATCAACAACCACAAAAGGCAACAGGGTTTTATCTAGTGCCAGAAATGTTGAGCCATCATTATAAGGAATTAGCTGAAATGAATGTGAACTGTGTAGAAAATCATTTTTCAGCATTATACTATATTGACTTAAGTGTGTGAGTCTTTGAAACTGAAATATGAAGCTCACGAGGACCTTGTGTGTTCTCTTTCTGTGTGTTCAGCGCACAAGTGCTGCCAAAAATGTGCCACAAATTTGGCCCTTTGATGTTGGTAAAAGTCGTATGCAAAGCCTCAAAACACTTAGCTGCCGTGAGTCACACAGGACATGGTGGTTTGAGACAAAAAAGATTAAAAAAGCTATTGTTGTCCATCACGGCACGCACACGCGTTACCTTTGCACCACTCATTTATGATTTTCCCGTGTTCTTTCCAGGTATGCACGAGGCCTTTCACTGAACACCACTTGCGACATGTGCAGGGAAGGAAACAGCTGTGGTTTGGTTGAAACCAGGTGAGAGCATGTGCTGTGTGTGTGCTCTGGCGATGACATCATACATTCCATGACGTCGACGTGGCAACCGTGAAAAGGCAGAGGAGAGGTGAGGGGGCGAGCTCAAACACCGCAAGCCTTCAATTATGTTCTGCGTTCGATTGATCCGCTTTAAGCCGCACAGACCTGTGAGGGAAAATATCTAAAGGGAAAAAACCCTGATGTTCACAATATTGCCTGTTTATTTCACACATGGAGTATAATTCTGTATCTGCTTGTTCCAGTGATTCACTTGAATGAGTCACTGGATTTATATTTGAATTATATTTATATTTAGTGGGATAATTGGCTGCACCAATACATTGAATGCAAAATCCCACATTTCTTTTTGTCATTGTCATATTGGATTAAAGATGCAATATGTATGATAAAGTTAAGCAAGCACTCAGCTGAAACGAGTATCTGTTACAGATAAGCATCATCCAAGCAGGTTTGAGCGATCATTTTTATTAAAAAATATTTGTTCTCTCTTCTTTATCAAACAATAAATATAGCAACTCCTGATCAAACCATCAATTTCAATTTTGGATAAGCCCCGCCCACTCTGTGTTATGTCCCGCCCATTCGGAGTACGCTAAACATACGTTTACAGGTGATGGCGAACTCATTCTTCCCTAATGTAAGAATAGATGCAGCACAACACTAGAGTAACCGCTAACTGAGGTTAACTGTAGCTTTTGTTAGCCAGCTAGCTCAGTTAGCCATGCAGCTAGTGGTCCTATTAGCTGACTCGTGTCGCGCCGACCAGGGCTCTCACTCAGGGGACGACAAAGACCTTTACTGATCCACCTTAGCGGAAATTCAATTTAACACTGCAGTAGTAGAGAACAAACAGTGTGCAGACAATAACAATAAGTAGCAGTGCAAAGGGAGGAATTTACTAAGAGAAAAATGCATTAAAATAAACACAAATAAATATGACACAAGACATAACAGGCCCGGGCTAGCTGGTTAGCATGGTTTGGTTTATTTAACTTGAAGGAATTTTTCACTCTTCCTGTGTTCATAAAGAATCAAGTCAGAGTTTCAGCAGGAGAGTCCTGTCAGTTAAGATGCATACAATACAACTGCAATGTCCTTGGCTTGAGTTCAGCTCTGCTGCATGTTATGCTTCTCTCTCTCTTCCTGTAGCAGTATGATCACACATGTATCCGTTTAGAGAACGTCCAGAACTGTATGTTTCTGCAGTGACGAAATAGGTGACCTATTTGGTTACCATCGTCTGTTAGGATGATGATCAGTGACTACTTTTATTTTTAAATTTAGATCTCAGCTCCAGTGCTGAGTGTCATATCCTGTGACGTGTTTATGGCTCAAACCTCTTAACATGTATGCATTTGAACAGAGTCAAACCAAAGACGTACCTGAGGAGGTTCTGCTTCATAATATGTTCAAATTCAAGTAAGTACATTGCTTCAGAAGGTTTTTGCAGGTTAGGATGCTGAAATAAGACTATTTTATATTCTGTGTACAGGAGATTCAGCTTTAAGAGCACCAGAGCGACCCAAACTATTCCTCCTTCTTGACCTTTACCTAGAATTTGTTAATATCCTGCATATGATTCATGAAAAAACCCTGCTTCCTCTTTATCGATACCATTTCTCTGGTTATTGTCATGAACTATGATTCACATTCTGACATTAACTTTTGAGACCTTTTAATTAGGCTGGAGTTTACTCATTTTTAATCAGCAGTCTGATCATTCCTGCCATTGCCCACCAAACTATTCTGAGCTCCGTGTTATCTGCTTCATCTTTGCTGTTATTTAGTTGAGACTGATGCTCTCTGTCTGTAGTCTGTAGCATCAGTGACATCTGTTAAACGACTCAAAAGGATGAGTAAATTCAGCACTTTTGAATATGAATAAATCTTTTATACTATTGTAAAAAGAAAAAAAAAAAAAGCAGGATGATTAATTCAGGCAACTTTAAGCCTTTAAACCCTTCATCCCCTGCTTTATCACCTGCCTCCATTTTGTTTGGCGGCAAACACTAGATGATAGGAAACTGAGTGAAAAGCACCCAATTCCCACTTACCTGGCACTCAAATGTGGATTTCCAGTTTCCCGGTCTGCAGATGTGATTACGCTTAGATTGAAGGCACCACTTTCAGACACTGGAAAGACTATTACGGTGCGGGCTGCAATTCAGGTTTCGGCTCTGACTCTCAGCAGGTATCACAGAGGATGAACCTCTTAAGCTGCTTTTCACAGGGCTAACAAAACAGCAATATGTCCAGTGATGAGCCGCTGAATCGGTGGTCAATAGATCTACAGGAGGCTTTGGTGCTCTAATCTCACTACGTTACCACCTCTGAATAGATGAGAAAATGAGGGACAAGACATGTACAGTGTCGAGCGGGAGAATATGGCGCTGTGACGCACTCTGGAAAGTAAATTAGAGCTCACACAATACCATAACATATCCTGTATTTATATGGATCCGCAATTGTGCAGAGCTTGCCAAGTGTCCAAGAGGGTAATTGGATGAGTCTGTGATTAAATGAGCGAGGCATGGGTTTCGTCACAGTCCTCTAAATTAATCCCTGCACCCTGATTTGCATGCATTCAAATGCACATTGTCGTCAGAGTAGAACACGCATGGAAATGATTGCCGATGACTTGCCAACACCAGCCCTTCAGTTTAGTCCGTATTAATCCCCAGCTCCTGGCCTCGAGCCATGGCGGGAATGTGTGCTGGAGGACGGCCGCGTGCCCTCTCTCAGCTGCCTCCTAATCTTACCCCCCAGCCTCAGGCTCGCTCCGACCCCTCGGCCCTGCCTGTGCGGTCCAGCCAATCTTTTCTTCTGGTTCTCTCCTGCCCCCTAAAGCACCAAGCACAGCATCGGCCTGTGATGGTCAGCCCTGGTGGATCCCTGACTGATTTCCTGAGGCACCTCTGAATGAAGCAGGTGGAACATGCGACGGTCAGCTTCATACGAAGCACTCTCCTAATGCATTAAGTCTGCTATATGATGAACTTTACATTACAATAAATCGCTCTGACTGTAATCTTCCTCATTGTTGTGGGAAGATGATGGAAGAGGGAGAAATAGCGCTTGGCAATCAAATATTCCCATGTCGTTGGTTTGCTGGCGTGCTTCTTTGAACCTTCTTGATTCACATGCATTCCTCTCCCAATAGGAGCTGTCACTTTGTGTGGACATTGTCCCTTCAGTGTGTGTGGCTATAGGGAGCGTCTGATGTCCACTCCGGGCCACTTGTCTATGATGTGAATGGGAAGACAATGAGACCCCCAGTGGCTCCCTCTCTCCATGACCCGCCTGGGGTCTGATTTGCCTTGGCAAGGGGGACAGAGGCCCAAAACAAAGCCGAAGGAGTCTCCAGTGAAGGGGTGCAGAGGTCAGCCCCAACGCCCAACTAACAGGCCCGTCCTCTAGTTTGGGCTCCTAAATGGGGAAGGGACACAGAGGCGTAGAGACAATGGGATAAAAGGGACCTCCAAAACCATTAAATTCTGAGGAAGTGATGGCCGTGAATGATGACAGAGACTGAATAGAGACTCTTGAGGTGGGAGGTACGCTCCATTAATGACCATGGATGCTCCATTATGGCAGCCCTGGGAGGTGGTGATGAGGTGGTACATTTTCTCCCATTAGGCCTCTCTTCTCCGAACGAGGAGACACTTCCAGATTGATGCAGGAATCCTAGTCGGGCCTGTATAGACCCCCGCTGTGAACCTCGGGGACAACGTGACAACGCTCGGGCCCCTTTAGAGGTAGGACGAGTCAGATTACTGTTTGTGTAACGTCAAGCCTTTCATAGCCCCCTAAAGGACACTTTGATTGATGGACTTTCCCTTTTGCACCGAGCGTACAGGAGGATGTGGTCATACAGTTCATGGCTCCAGCGTTCAGCATAATGGATCTGCTTCTGATTGGTTTTAGCAATTCAGCTCTGTCAAACTTTTCTAAAGGCTAAAAGGGATCAGTGATGTTAATGATGATCTACTAATTTCTCTCTGTCAACACTGATATGATGGACGACCCGTAGAAATGCATGCACAGTTTAAGTCTGAATGTGCTGATCAACATCTATAAAAGTCACTCTATAAATTCAACCTCATCCCTGTTAAGGCAGATTTATTTAGGTGTCTGCATTGAGATTATGGAGCCAACATATGTTGCTTGTTTATCCTTGGCATTAAGTGTACTTATAGTCCACCAGCTCTCTCAGGGTTTTTTTTTTTTTAAATCTCAGGCAGGCCA
>CAEMYA010000069.1:7327995-7364424 GCA_903131615.1 Diplodus sargus
AAAAAAAAAAAAAAAACTCCACATCCCTCCAACTCCCCTGTCCTTTTACTTGGACCTGTTCCTGCAGCTGTGATGTCAAAAATAAAACTTCTTCCCTGTCTGGATCTTTTTTTCTACCCCCCACTCCCACACACTTCACTGTTTTACACAAACACCCGGGGAACACTGGGAACATTTTGTGAGCGATATGAAGTCCTAGGGTTTCTAAAACACCAATTCTATCATTTTGAATAGTTTTCCATGAGCCCTCTGAATCGAGGGCTCTCCTGTGGTTTTATGTTAATCAATAAAACTGCATTAAACACTACAAGGCATTCAGCAGACAACCAGTATGCTCCATGTGGTGTCGGTTGTCTGTGAATCTAAATCTAGATAAAATATTCTGTGACTAGAAGTGTCGTACAGCGAAAAACCTCGACTACATGAGAGTGTCGGCTAAACGGCGCAGTTAAAATGTAAATTATTCAGGTTTTAAAGTCACCTCAACAGAAGGCGTTTAATAATATGCACATCACAGGTGGGTGCAAGGCTGTTGGAAAACAGTGATAACATTCTCATTCAATTCAATTCAAGTGTCATTAAAAGAAAACCCAGTTAAATCAAATAAATATCCTTCTGAGTGGGTTGTAACAGCAAACTACTTGAATGATAAGCATTTTGAGATGTTTCTTTTTTTATTGGCCATATGTGGGCAGATTGTAACATGACAAGAATGAGAGTAATTTAGTTGCCTGTACAAGGATTTTCCGCGACAGTCCAAATTACGTGACTTTATGTTTGCTCTCGAATGCCCCTCTTCTCCGCTAACAGAGAGCAACAGTAGCTAACGTTAGTGTAGAAATGGCATCCGCTAACATAAACTAATGATCAGCTTCCAGCTTATAGTTTGAAATTCTTGTAAATATGGTCATTTGCTTTCTTTTCTGAGAGAAGAGTGATACCTTTACCTTTAGTGATACCCTCATGTTTGTACCCTAAATATCAGGATAAAGCAAGGAAGCTGTTAGCTTAGCTTAGCACAAGGACTTCAAACGGGGTAACAGCTCACCTTTGCTCTGTCCAAAAGTTTTCAAAAACAATCAAACAAAAAAAACTTCTACCACCTAGAAACTCTTTAATGAACATGATGTACCGTGTTGGTTAAATCCATACGAACACAGAAGTGTAGAAACAACACGAGGTGGTTTTACTGGGGGTTGTGTGCTGGCCTATTTCTTGGTGGGGTGTAGTGACTTCCTGGAGTCAAAGCTGGTTTCTTAGCAACCTCATAGACACATAATGATGCCATGAAATTTGTGTTTTGTACAAATTTAAGAAACAAGATATAAGGTGTTCATAACTGAACTCTAGTGATGATGCAAGCTAGACTTAATAATTTTTGTACGCAGCAATGCTAGCTGTTTCTCCTTGCTTTCAATGTTTAAGGTAAGCTAAGCTAACCAACAGCTGGCTGCAGTTAATTGATCCATACAGCTTCTCAGCTGTAATCCAAGATTTCAGAAGCCCAAATTGACTAAAAAATGTTTTTTACTAAGCCAGTATCTTCACTGTAGCTGCTAAGCTAAACGCTAGTTAGTACACATGAACAGCCACATGTGGTGAGTGTTAATAATGCCTTTTCAAGTCACTCTGTAATCTCAGGATTTTTAAACACATGGATGATGCCGAAGCTCCAGCATTGTTTTGTAATCTATGAAATTACCTGATTTACCATCAGCATCAGGGTGAGTAGATAATGACTGATTTTCATTTTTGGATGAATTTATCCTTTAAGTAAGTAACAGTAAAATCAATCTCAGTATTTCCTTCATCAGAGGACCAAGGAGGTGCCAGATTCCATGTTATTTTTCTGCACAATGTCTGTGTATGTTATCTGTAGATTCCGATGTAACTCCAGGTTCATGTTAAAAAGCAGAAGCATGTCTAGACTATAATTATGTGGCCACAAATAGCTTGATTTAAGGAAGGCAGCCACATGTTTTACAGTAAGAGTCCTTAAAAGCAATACTTCACAGCTGGCTGTGAATGCTCAACAGTGCTGTCAGGAGGATTTGACTTTTTTTTCCATGCAGAAAAATGCAGCAGCCAAAAATAGGCATTCCACACTGTGAGGAATTGCTTGCAGGATGATATTCTATAGCAGTTCTCCAAAGCCACACGTGGCTCAAATCTTGGGCGGCAAACTCTGAGCAGAGATAAGGAATGCGGCTACCAGCACAACACATTTGGGGCATAATTTGGGCCTGTGCCTAAATCAGGGTCAACAAAACAACCAAGCACAAGCTTCGTACATGTCCAGGGCACTTCTGTACACTCCTCTAGTGTCTCCATGTGGTGGCACTTTCAAGAGAAGGAGCACTACAGACTTGAAGTGCACTTACGCCATCTTTGAGGTTAAGTGCCTCACATGTTGTTGCCTCTTCTGCACAAGGAGATGCTACCCGAGCATTTCTAGGGTTGGCAAGAGTGTGGACCAGTGTTTTTTATCTTCCAGAGGTAGTTCAAAATGCAGCAGACAGACGAAAGAGGGGTGCATCCACTGGCATGTGGATTCATCTGATCAAAGCAAGTGCACTAAACCTCTCACCGAGGGAGCGCTCGCTGTCTGCAGATGGAGATCCCTGCTGCTGACAGTGCAGTGGGAGCAACGAGGGGGGAACCGCCTGAACTGTTAACTAGCAGTAAGCATGCTAATATGCTAATGCAAATATGCTAATCACAATTCCCGCATAGGCGCAGGGATTTAGCCCGGGCAATGAGCAATTAAACAAGGGTCAGGTTTCACCTCTGGGAGCAGCCCGAGAGATAAACACGGCTTACGTTAAAGCTACATTGACTGATGTAAACGGAATTAAAAACTGCTCAGATGAGAAAAGACGTAAAGAAAAGATGTCAAATTGCACTCTGTATATGCTAGAGTGAATATATAGCAGAAATATAAACTGGGATTTAAACTATTGGGTTGATTGATCAATTCTCAGGGCCTGGTTTTGTTTTCTGCTCAAACACAACCAGGCCTCTTTAGGAAAAGGTCTGTTTTCCAAAGGTCGCACTGTATCTCTAACTCAGCTACAGTACATGCTTCTTGTTTAAGGGTCTTTGTTTGTTAATTAAATTGGGAATTTGCTTTTGTGCCCAGTGCACTGCAGCATACATAATTTAATTTTACATCCATAATAACCCCCAGCCCCCGCCCATCGCCGGTGTCATGGCCCTGGAACGAGTGAACTGGTGCTCGCTTTTGATTCAACTGTAATTAAAGTGGACTGATGGACAATTAGTCTGGTCTAATTTCCAGGATGGCACTGGTCGTGTTCTCACCTTTGAACCGCAGGGCTTGACACCAGTCTGACCCCCTCGGCTGGTTGTACAGACGGCTGTGTCGGGGTCAGCAGGGTGGAGAGGTCACCCATACTATGAATTCTCAAAGACTTGTTTGCAGCGATTTGACGGATGTGCATTAGTCGGTATTGTTGTCGCCTTTAGGTTTAATGTAGCTTCAGTGACACGCGTCAGGTCGTGGAACAAAAACCTGGAATACTCTGGTAGATTTCTGAGTTTTTCTGCAGCGGTTTTTAACCACATTGGCCTGCCAGAAAAGTATAAATGAAAGGAGTGCTTAACTGCAAAATTATTCCAAATCGTTCCATATTCATTTTCTTTGTGATTATGCAGAAGACCCAGATTAGATCCTGACTCTGTGGTGTTAACCTCCAGACTACAGAGGTTAAACCCTTAACCAGAGACTCTGGAGGCAAAAGATTTTTCCTCTTACTGTCCTAAATGTACCAGCGTGTTTAGCAGCTATTTAAAAAAGACTGGTGTTACTTCAAAAAGCGTCACGCGGCAGATGACTTGACTGTAAACATGTTAAGTTAAAGTGACACCCTTTTGTTAGCAATGAAAACGCCCAAATTAATAAAGGCACCCCTTTATCTTCATTAAGGAGAGCTGACCTATTTGTGTTCCCATTGTTTCGGCGGCCTCGTTAAGGTCTTTATGTCAGCTCATCTCCTGCTAATTGTCTCAGGTCCAAAATTAAAGACGAGACTCCATTATTTGAGACTCATTGTTCAATTTCTCAGTAATTCATGTAATTGTTTAATTAGGATTGGGAGCATGGCGTCACATCTGGGCTAGCTTCTGGTTCACCAGTGGGAATTTCTAAGGAGACGTTGGGACAATTCATTGCCATGTTTGTGGCGAAATAATTGGTATTTTAATTCTTAGCATGATGTTTTCCTGATGCTAACCAAGTGGTTTATGCGTCTAAACCTAACCTGATGTTAAGCACAGCATAGACAAGTGAACCTCAAGAAATTTAAAGTTGCAACTATCACAATATCTATAGAAAGTTTGAAAAAAAGCTCAGAAAACTTTACATTCGTCTTTAACATTTTTTTTCCTCTTTTTGGCAAACAAATTATGAGTGTGATTTGTGAAAAGAGAGTCTATAAGCACAACTGTACAAAAAGGGTACAAAAAGAATTACACTTAGTAAATCTTTCCATTTTATGGCTGTTGGCAACCAGCTGTATGGTGCATAAGTAAGAACATACAGAACTGATAATGAAATGATATGAGGTAATGTAGCATCTACATGATATTGTCATATGTGTATTATTCACACAATATCAATATAACAGTTTTAAATGTCATGACTATGGAAACTATTGGCATATTGGTGAAAGCCTTAGCTGCAAAATAAAGTTTGAACATGCCTGTGGTTTGCATAAAAATACATTGCAAACATTTATTTAGCAGATTCTGAAAAAAGTGAGCCTCCTCCTGGGTTTTACTTTCTATAGTCCACATATGACAAATTGGCTTTCACTACACAACATGATTTAAAAACACTGCATGAAGAAAAACTGCAGCTCACATGCAGAACTACAACCTCGGCAGTGCAGGTACATTGTGGAACATCGTAATGTGATTTTGTCTAAATCCATAAAACTCGCTCTCTTCTAAAATCTCCGTAATTAATTATTTACACAAGAGTTTATTCTAACAACATACATGCAAACATGCATGATATTAAAATATACATCAGCCTTCGTTATCTCAAATGAAGTGTACTAACATGCTCATTAGATCTCGTTTCATGGTAAATCACCTCGAACGTTTTCTTGTGACAGCCTTAAAGGAAATCGCGTCTCAACGTTCATCTTATTACCGACGATGCCTGTGCTATACGTTAATATATTCATGCACATGTCATCAGATGTTCGCTGTTTACGGTCAGAGCACACAAACATAAAGCAAGTCGCCCGGAAACAAATGAGCATTGAACAGCAATTGGGGTAATCAGCTTTCCCCTTGACGCAGATTGTTTGAGGCACTCGTTTAAAAACTCTTTTTAAGGAAGACGCTTTCAATTAAAAACTGCCTTGAGGAGGTTTTTTGGCTTCGGGACTGCAAAAATGATATTACCTTAATAGTTCAATCTGGCTGTTATCATTATTTTAATTATTTAAATTCCCATTAAAGGAGCACTACGTAGTTTTGGGAAATACATTTCCATCAGAGGAGGAATGCTGTTTATCTCTCTATAAAAGCAAGGAACTTCTGTCTGTCTGTGTGTATGTGTGTGTGTGTGTGTGTGAAATATCTCTGCGGATCAGGATCAGACTGACCTGAGAGTTTCAACATGGCTGCTGCTTGGTTCAAGGGTGTGCCATGCGGATTTGTTTGGATTACAATGATACCGTTAATGAATTATTACATAAATGCTTTATACACTATGGAGCATAGTCTATCAGAGCCCCCACAGTGACATGCGCATTAGAGCCAGTCACTGCAGAGCTCAGGACTACGACACATTAAGAAACAAGCGGATGTATACCTGCAGCAGCGCGAGCTGGACCGGGAGTTAGCTGGCGGTTCGGTCCCATTCTGTTCTGTGCATCTAAACTGACTGTTGTGGATTAATGAGACCAAACGAGACCGGACCGTGTCTGTTCGGGTCTGAGGAGAGCGGATTTATACCTGCAGCGGCGCGAGCTAGGCTGGGAGTTTGCCGGCGATTCGGTCCGTTCTGTTCTGTGCATGATCTAAACTGACTGTTGTGGATTAATGAGACTAAACAAGACCGGGCCGGTCTGTTCGGGTCTGAGGAGATGCGGAGACGCGCGGAAATCAAAGTGGAATCAGAATCTGTGGATGTTCGTGTGTAGCTAGCTGCTAGCTGCTAGCCGCTAACCAACCTATACGGCCCAAATCCCGAGTCGATGGACCGGACGCACCGACCTGTCTAAAACCGGACTTAGGGTAAATAATGTCCGTCACGTTTGCTTTGTGTCTGGTGCAGAAGAAACGGTAAAAATGGGCTTTTGTCACGAAAGTGTTCAAGCAGCAAGTTTGGTTCTAGAGCAACAGGAAGTTGTGGGAGGGACGTCGGCGGATGATTGACAGGCAACGGCGGCCGGTGTACAGACAGCGATATTGAGATTTAGCGTGCTTGGAGTGTATAGTAGTGTGTTACATAGTGTTCGGTGTCGTGTGTTTAGTGTGTAGTGGAGTCGGTTTTTTGTTTAATGAGTCAAAACAGAAGAAGCTGAATGTGCAGCAGGCAGTGCAGCTCTTCATTCAGCTGGACGGAGCTCAGGCAGACCTGAGCATTGCCTGCATTTAAATGTAAATAGTTAAACAGAACTTTGTACATTTTTAAAATGTATGCACATATTCAGCAAACAACAATTTATATTTGCATTATAAGTAATAAAAAATGGTTTGTTAAACATATTTGTGGTTTTCACAGTAAAAAATAACTTTTTCTACTCAGATTTTATGTTTTTTTGTGATTTTAGGTCTATTATGTTAATACAATATGTCAAAATGAAAAAATAACTGTACAGTCACACATGTGAGGTTGTGCTGAAAATAATCACACCAAGTAAATAGTTTTTAAGGTGAAATATAATGGCAAAATCAAAAATAGTCAAAAACGAAACAATTATACCCTGGAATATCGGATTTCATAACAAACCTAAATATCCCCGACGTTCCACCTTCAAACAGCCTCATTTGGCCATCAGTGAAAGTGCTTCTTAACCTCCCACTTTTCTATAGGAACACATATTTCCTAACGGGTACTGCACTAGTGTTAACAAAGGGAGGATGTTTTAGGTGTAGCAGTCTTGGGATTTTTGGGGGATGTTATTAAAAATTAACTTTTTTAATGAAATGTTTCTGTATTGTGATATGTTCACAAAGGAATAACATTCTCACTGCAACATTCTGAGGATGTTTGGGGGACATTGTTTTATAAATAACTCCCACAATATTACATGCTCACAAAGGAATAACATTCTCACTGCAACACTCTGAGGATGTTTAGGGGACAGTGTTTTATAAATAATTTCCACAATATTACATGATCACAAAGGAACAACATTCTCAGTGCAACATTCAGAATTTTTTTTATGGATGTTATTAAGGGCTTTAGATTACAGAATGTTTTTCTTATAAAAAGTTTCTGTAATGTCATATGTTAACAAAGGAAGGACATTCTCAAAGCAACATTTGGAAAATGTTTGGGGATGTTTTAAAGGCCTTAGATAACAGATGACAGAACTTTTTTTATAAAATGTCATAAACTCATGCCAGCACCAGGGGAGCAGGCTAAGTTACCTCAGAAAAGCTAATGCAAGCCAAGACGCGACCAAACACACCACAATGACGTCGCTAATCCATCCATACTCATTTGCAAATGACTTAATCAGCTAATGCCAGATCCATGCTGTCTGGCCACTGGCCGCTTGCTCCTGTGCAAGGTCGCTGTCTGCAGTTGCCCTAATGGCTATCAGTGTCATTCTGATTCTTACACATAGGCCTAGTAGGCCTACCTTTAAATTGGTGAGAACATCCATGTGTAATGGATGGATGAATGGATTCTAACTTTTGACAATCACAAGCAATCACAATCAATGAGTCAAGGATATTCAGGTAAAATCAAACAAACAATTTTATAGCCCAATATCACAAATCACAAAATACCTCAATGGGCTTGACAATATATACTCTACAACACAGGCTGCATGGAAAAATTTCATACAGGATAAGCAATGGAGGAAACCTCAGGAAGAGCAACAGAGTTGGATCCCTCTCCTGGGATTGAAAGACATGTAATATGCATGTAAAATGCCAGTATGGACAATCTGGGTGACAAAATTAGAGATAAATTCATGACAGTGTCAGATCCAACACAAGTGTTTTACAGTATGTTTTACATTATTGTTGTTGCCAAAAAGTTAAGTTAAAATGTAGGTTTAAAGTGCACATGTCTGGGGGATTTGCCAGTTTTTGTGGATTTTTTTAGTTTTTTTGGTTCTAGCAGATTATCTAGTGGGGAAAATGCAATTGAAAAAACGTAACCCTAACACTTGTTTTAGCTAAAAGAATATAAATGAATTATTCTGTTGAAAGACTTTTGAATATTGATGTTGTCAAACACTCACTTGTGTGAATAGTCCAATTCCAATACTTGAGGAAATGATCAGTGATCCTAGTGAGGACATTTTTGTCTTAAGATGAAGTGGGAACGTTGTCATAATGTTTTAATGTTTCAATATTTTAATGAAAAGTTACTGCAAAACATGTATAGATTTTTTCAAAGCATCATTGCAGGAACATTAAAAACTTTAATCGAAAAATGTTTTAAGAACATTTGGGCATAATGGGCTTTTAGTAAACAGGGCTTTTAGTAAACATTTAAGGAGGTTATCACTAAACATGTTTGTAATGCTTTTAGAGAACGTTATCCTCAAACATTCTGGGAACTTAGAACAAGATATTTGGGGCGGCCGTAGCTCAGCCAGGGAGTAGAGCAGGTCGTCTGGTTGCCGGTTCGAATCCCGGCTCCCCTGAGCTGGGGTTGAGCTGCGTGTTGAAGTGTCCTTGAGAAAGATACTGAACCCCAAATTGCTCCTGATGTGCAGTTGGCACCTTGCATGGCAGCCTCCTCCATCAGTATGTGAATGTGTGTGTGAATGGGTGAATGTGGCAAGTACTGTGAAGGGCTTTGAGTACTGGAAAAAGCGCTATATGAATGCAAGTCCATTTAAAGAAAACATCCCACTGAGAACGTTTTCAAGAACATTAAGGCATAACGTTCAAGCAATGTTGCCACTGAATATTTTAAGGAGGTTATCACAAAACTTTTTTAGAATGTTTTCAGAGAACGTTATCCTCGAACATTTAGGGGCATTTAGAACAAGATGTTTGGGGTGGCTGGAGCTCAGCGGGTAGAGCAGGTTGTCTGGTGACTGGGAGGTCACTAGTTCGAATCCCAGCTCCCCCGGGCTGGCTTGAGCTGCGTGTCGAAGTGGCCTTGAGGAAAATACTGAACCCCAAATTGCTCCTGATTATACAGTTGGCACCTTGCATGGCAGCCTCTGCCATCAGTTTTTGAATGCGGCGAATACTTGAAAAGCGCTATATAAATGCAAGTCGGTTTGCTGATAATGTCCCACTGGAACATTAGGGCATAATGTTCAAGCAATGTTGTCACTGAACATTTTAAGGAGGTTATCACAAAACATTTTTTGAATGTTTTTAGGGAACGTTATCCTTGAACATTCTGGGAACTTAACTAAAACTTCCCACTGAGAACGTTTTCAAGAACATTAGGGCATAACGTTCAAGCAATGTTGTCACTGAACATTTTAAGGAGGTTATCAGAAAACATTTTTGGAATGTTTTTAGAGAACGTTATCCTCGAACATTCTGCGAACTTAATGAAAACTTCCCACTGAAACCATTACAAGAACATTCATGGTAACATTCTCAGAACGTTTTTTAGAACAATTAATTGCTCGCTGGGTATCTGGTCAACACCACATCAACATCCACATACATATCCCTTGTCTTTTTCACAGTCTTGTGCTCTGTCAGCTGTGAAAACTGAATCCTTTAGTTAAGTGCAATAGCTTGATCCAGGATGTTAAGATGGAGCCAGGTCTCTGTAAAGGTGTGGGCACAACAATCTCTGATATAGTGTTGCTGGGTGAGATTGAGTGTTATTACATCCATTTTAATTTTCTGCAACTAGATATAAGCCATGCTGGGTTCTGTAATAATATCAATGCAAGATAGTTTAGCTAAACTATTATCCAGGTTCTCTTCTCTTTCTTCCTGTGTTGGTTACACTGCACACAGTGAGGTTTGATCCAGTTGGCTTGTTGTCGGAAGATGCCGTGGGTAGTGATCATCTCAAGGTCTGCTGCACTAAATCCTATTTCCATGGTTATTTTTCTAACCTTGATTACTGTATGTCATAGGCAATACATGCTTGAGTAATAAAGGTGTAAAAATAACTAATTAAACAAAGAAAAAAAACAGAACTGTCAATGTTTTTTATAAATGACATCATTCACATCTCGTTAGCTTTAGTTTTTTCATTTCATTATTATTTTTTATTTATCTCTCTATGTGTCTGTGTGTGTTTGCCTCAAATATCTCTGTGGATCAGGATCAGACTGACCTGAGAGTTTCCACATGGCTGCTACGTGGTTCAAGGGTGTGCAATGTCACATTTGTTTAGACTGCAATGATACCGTTAATAAATTATTTCAGAAATGCTTCACAAATTCCGCTAGCATTGCTAACCATAGCCACCATAGTCACGTGCGTACTAGAGCCAATCACTACACACCATAGCCACGTTGTAGTCACTACAACACTCACCCTAATGTCATCACATGGACATTTTCAGGCCTTGACCGATCTGTGGAGGTATTGACCCACCAAATATTTTGAGGCAAAATATTAAAGACTGTCATTACCATGTTAAAAAAAAAAAAAAGGTATATTACTAACACTATGGCAAATGGTCAATTGTACATTCAAAAACTTGTGCACAAATTTAGCAAACAACAATTTATATTTGCATTATAACTAATGCAGTTGGTTCATTAAACATATTTGTGGTTTTCACAGTAAAAAAATCGAACTTTTTCCTACTCTGATTTTATGTTATTTTGTGATTTTAGGTCCATAGTGTTAATATAGTATGTCAAGATGAAAAAAATAACTGTTCAGTCACACATGTGAGGTTGTGCTGAAAAGGCAAGGTAAATAGTTTTTACGATGAAATATAATGGTATAATCAAAAGTAGTCAAAAACAGCCAATTTTATCCCTGACATCCCACCCTCAAACACAGCCTCATTTGGCCATCCATGAAAAAGCTACTTAACCTCCCACTTTTCTATAGGAATACATGCTTCCTACGGGCAATGCACTAGTCTATCTAAAAGGCAGTCAAAAAAATGAATTTAAAACTCTGTCACATATAGCATCTCCTGGATTTTCTCAATTGGATCAACAGTCGTATTTCACTTAAAGTAAAAGTCTGGTTTATCATAACCTGGGTTTTAGGCACATGCACACATAGGGCCCAAGGGGTGCTTGAGCCCCTGCCCTCTTTGCCTCATATTAAAAAGTGCCCTTTTTGTGTTTTTAATGAATAAATAAATTCCCGTTGGGCATAGGGATGTAAAAAAAAGTGGCAGTATAAAAACGCGATTATCTACTGTACGTATTTCCTTGTAATACAGTGTTGTGTGTGTGTGTGAGAGAGAGAGAGAGAGAGGCCACTGCCTCATCAAGAACTCCTCAAAATGCATAGATGAGATGTGACAATGGAGTGAATTGAACCTTTGTGAGTTATAAATCCATTAACATAACTTCCTTGTCGGGGCTAACAAGTCGCCTTCTACTTATTCAACTTGCTACCATTTGTGCTTGTTAAGCTAACTGCTTGTTAATTAGAGTTAAGAATAATCTAATATGACAGCTGTCTTTGAGGGCTGTTTATCTTGCCACAAATCTTAAACTTCTTCCAGATATTGAGTTTATTGTGACTTTGCTGTTGTAAACATTGTTGTTCCTACTAACATTCACAATAGCAGTCACAGTAGTAATTTCTTGTTTTGTTCCACATTTTTAGATGTGTAGCCGGTAGTTCTAGTTTGCACTTGCCCACAATAGATAGCCTAATAATAAAACTTTGTTTTATTGCTTTTTAGAATTGCTGCTGGATTGCATGTCTTCCAAACCTGATAATGTGACTAAACTCATGTTGACAATAATTTGTTGACACAAAAGAAATGGCAATTGCATATCACTCATAGCTACACATAATACACAGCTAAGTAGTTCGCTTTCTATAATTACTTTGTTTATTACTTTTACATGAATCTACATATTGTGTTATTAAGGCCTGCAAATGTTTTTGGCTCGTGCTGTGCGCGTGCACATACTTCCCTTCTCTGACTTTGAGCCCCTGCCCCTCTATAATCATGTGCACGTCCCTGCTGGATTTTATTGTAAGAATAGTTTAGTAACAATATTACATATATTTTCCCTATCAGTGATAACAACAATTAAATCAGATGAGAAACAATTACAACATTAAATAAAGAGATTAATCAGATGAAAGTAATATACAAGCTGAAGTGGGGTAAAGGTCAAGATGTCACAATGAGTTTGCGAAAAAAAAAGAGAACTGGTTTGCCACTGCTGTTAGAACAGCTTGACTAGTTCCTTGCTGTACCTGCCCCTTAAGGGCTTAGGTATTTCATCTTCACAGGGACACAAAGGATTGTTGCACAACTAATCGACCGATTTTGAAAGTTCATAACAGTAACATTTTCATATGTCAATCCTGTACACTTGGACTCACAGAGGCAGTACATTTCTGTGTGCTCTCATGCTCTTGACGAACTACTGTGTGTCAAGCACAGTATAACTCATTCACTGATGCCTTCTACCATCACTTTCCTTCCTTTCTCCTTGTCAATGTTCCAGGTTCATGTCACTGTTATGGACAACAATGACAACCCTCCCATCTTCTCCCAACCGACCTACGATGTCACTATATCTGAAGACACGCCACCAGACACTAAGGTGGTCCAGGTCATGGCAACTGACCGTGATGAGCATCACCAGTTGACCTACTCTCTGCAGAGCTCCATTGACCCCAATAGCATACGTCTTTTCAGCATTCACCCCACCCTGGGTACCATCTACACTGCTCAGAGGCTGGACCACGAGGCCTGTGCCCAGCACATCCTTACTGTCATTGTAAGTCTATGTCACTCTCTCTGCCAATACTCATAATTAGGATATTGTGGCTGTCTTAGGACACCTCAATTTCCACTAAGTGTGTCCAGTCTTTCCTGCATTCCAATTATAGTCTCATCTGAAAATACTTCAATTTCCTTGGTCATACATCGTGCTGATTGTTTCTAGACTGCTAAGAGGAAGCAAGAGCGGGCAATTATAGCTGCAAGCTCAAATTTGTTCTTATATTGTAGAACAGGTGTACCCACAGTTCATGGCTCAGTGTGTGTGTGTGTGTGTGTGTGTGTGTGTGTGTGTGTGTGTGTGTGTGTGTGTGTTTGTTGGAAGAACAAACCGAAAAAAAGGTGGCCAGAGTTCACAATGGCCCCACTGCATGACGTGGACAAAGAGTCCTACAAACAAAAAGGCCAACAAAAGAAATCTACAACATAGCTGACAAGGAATGGTCCAATGTCCATGTCCTCACTGAGATCATACGCAGGTGTGATATGAACAGTGTTGGGTAACGTTTTAAAAGTATCTAGTACTTGTGAGTTACCAAAAATTACTGCAAAACCCCTTTGCGACTTGTTCGAGGATGGCGTGTAGCCAACTGTAGGTTTACCTTCAGCAGTCAAGCAGCCACTTGCTGAGTAGCAGAACAGAAACAGTTACAATGCTTCAGGGATTTTATTTTATCTTTGTGGCAGCTAAAGAAAAGGAAAATAAAGCAATTTTTCCAGTAATGGATTAACTAACGGATTACTTGAATTACAGAACTAACGTGTTATGTTAACCATTACAACAAAAAAGAAGCCTGAATACTGTAACAGAGTACTTTGTAATGAGTGACCCTCAACACTGGATATGAGCTTGGTTTAGGAGTGTGTTTGAGAACCTGGTGCCAGATTAGAAAAACATGGTGAGTTGCATGCAGCAGCCATGAGTCTGTGTGAAACTTCACTAACATCTACCTAGCAGTGTGGCCGAACCAGCTTCCAATAACATGCCTAGTCAGAGATCACAACACAGAAGCTCAATGTAACTCTAAATCAATTCTACACACGCAAAATGCTTTTTCAAATGTATTTGTTGTGTGTGTAGCTGTGCTATGCTCTCTGCTATGCCAGCTGTTCCTTAGCTGATAAGACAGGTTTGGTAAAGTTGCGATTCCAATGTTGAACAGTGTCTGATGAGAAGTTGGAGGAAACTGGTGACTCCTTTTTGGTTGTGGCAGACTAAACAGCTTTGTGCTTACTTGCTTTATGTTCTTCCTGCTTGTAAAGTTAGCTCGCAGGCGTCACAGCTGCTGGTGTTAACTAACCTTGGGTAGTAGGCAGGCCCTTGTGTCGCTGCTCTAGAAAGAAGCTCAGTGTAGCTGCTGGGACCCCAGCTAGAAAGTCCAGGAGAGGAGGTCTTTAAGTCCTGCATTTCATATGTAGAGCAGCAGGAGAGCCAGAGGCAATCTTCAAGTCTATGCTTTCATTTTACCTGAACTTATAATTTAGCAATTAAGCTAATACCATGCAGTGAACAGTATCTACCCTTTATCACAGGAAAGAGGAGGATTTTGTACTGATTTGTGTATCCAACAGTAAACTACTGTGATTAAAAATAGAAATAGAAATTCAAATTTGAGAATTGATGTGTCAAAGGATGCTAACTTATGAGTCTTAGTTTGATGATGTTTGTTGTTAATTTAAATGTTTGTTATTTTTTGGATTGTGACATCCATGGAAGAATATTTCTTAAGTACATTTAATTTTTCAGTTACGTTACGTGGCCATAATTTTTTTTTCTGTGTGTGTTTTTTGTTCATAGGTAAAAGACCAAGAGTTCCCATACAGAAAAAACCTGGCTCGTGTGTTAATAGAAGTGGAAGATATAAATGATCATGTACCCATATTTACCAGTTCTTTGTATGAAGGCTTTGTCTATGAGTCAGCAGCAGTTGGATCAGCCGTGGTCCAGGTTACTGCCCTGGATAAAGACAAAGGCGAGAATGCAGAGATACACTACTCAATTGAAGCAGGTAGCAACCTCTGACGTCTATTGCAATGTTACGTTAAAAGGTTTGATACCCAGTAAATAAAAGCCCTTAAAATAACTGCTACATTCATGATTGTTTTTTTTAACAGGGAACAATGGAAATGCATTTCATATGGAACCAGTTTTGGGACTCATCACTGTTGCACATGACCTGGACCTGTCCAGCATAGGCCATTATGTTCTCACTGTCAGAGCTACTGATCATGGCTCCCCTCCACTGTCCACCACCACTATAGTGCGGATTGCTGTCACCCTCTCAGACAACGCTGGCCCAAAGTTCCCTCAGCCTGAGTACCAAGCTGAGATTGTAGAGAATGCAGCAGTGGGGACCTCTATCACCACAGTCAGTGCACTCAGCCAGTCAACCCTCACATATGACATCAAGCAAGGCAACACCAATCGTTTTTTTCAGATAAATCAGTACAGTGGAGTTATTACTACTCAAATGCCTCTAGACTATGAGACTACAGCATCTTTCACCCTTATAGTCCAGGCTATCAACATGGCTGGCATGGCCTCCAATGCTACTCTCCTAATCCAGGTAGTGGATGAGAATGATAACCCACCAGTTTTCCAGCAGCTTCACTATCGTGGCAGCATCAGTGAGGCAGCACCAGTCAACAGTGTGGTCTTAAACCCAGATGACTCTCCTCTTGTAATCAAGGCCACTGATGCTGACCACAACCAAAATGCTCTGTTGGTCTACCAAATTGTTGAGGACACTGCAAAAATGTTCTTCACAGTAGACTCTGGAACTGGCTCCATCAGAACCATTGCAAATCTAGACCATGAGACATTTGCCACCTTCTACTTCCATGTCCATGTGAGGGACAGTGGCAGGCCGCAATTGACAGCAGACAGTCCAACTGAAGTCACAATACAAGTGATTGACACTAATGATTCACCACCATACTTCACCCAGAATACCTATGAAACAATTCTGCTACTCCCCACATATGTGGGAGTAGAAGCATTGCAGGTTTCAGCCATAGATCCTGACAAAGATGTCTCGACAGAGCTTACCTACTCTTTGACTGATGGAGCACTGGAGCATTTTGCCGTTAAACCTTCCAGTGGAGTCATCATAGTCAAACATGTAAACTTCTCCAAAGAACGTTTTCGCTTCAGTGTCAAAGTTTCAGATGGGAAATTCTCTAGCACAGCTTTTGTGACCATTCTTGTCCGAGAAGCTCTGGATTCTGGTCTCATATTCACCCATAGCCTTTACTCTTCATCTATTGAAGAGAATGTGTCAAATATTACCGAAGTTGCTGTGGTCAATGCTGTGGGAAACCATCTAAATGAACCATTGAAATACACCCTGTTGAATTCTGGTACATGCTTCACAATCCGTCCAACTTCTGGTGTGATCCAAACCACGGGTATACCCTTTGATCGTGAAGAGCAAGAGTTCTATGAACTGGTTGTTGAGGCTAGAAGGGAGCATGACCGTCTGCATGTGGCCAGAGTTATGGTTAGAGTCCAAATTGAGGATGTGAATGATAATGTCCCTATGTTTGTCGGACTTCCTTATTATGCAGCTGTTCAAGTAGAAGCTGAGCCAGGATCACCCATTTTCAGGGTAATGGCAGTAGACGTCGATAAAGGGATTAATGGAGAGGTGTCTTACTATCTCAAGGATGACCATGGTCACTTTGAAATCAATCAACAGACAGGTAGTCTTATACTCAAGAGAGCTTTTGAGTCTGACTTGTCCAATGTGGAGTACCAGATGGTGATATATGCCAGAGATGGTGGTTATCCATCTCTCTCATCTACTATAGAGTTCCCCATCACTGTAGTCAACAAAGCCATGCCTGTCTTTGACAAATCATTTTATTCTGTCTTTGTAAATGAGGATGTGGCTGTGCACACCCCTATCCTTGGCATTAATGCCACTAGTCCTGAGGGTCAAAACATCATCTACACCATTGTTGATGGAGATCCATATCTTCAGTTTGGCATTGGTTTTGATACTGGAGTCATAAGTGTCATCCACACTTTGGACTATGAAGCAGCATCGTCTTACCACCTGACTGTTAGGGCCACAGACTATCTGACTGGTGCACGTGCTGAGGTTGATGTGGATGTGGTTGTCCAGGATGCAAATGATAACCCTCCTGTCTTCCAGAAAATGTCATACCGAGTAGTTCTGTCCGAAACAGCCATGATTGGAACTCCAGCACTTCAAGTTATTGCCACTGACAAAGACTCAGAGAAGAACAATGTTGTCCGCTACCAGATCTTCTCAGATGTGCATAACAGCACAGACTACTTTCACATTGATAGTAGCAGCGGATTAATCCTCACAGCACGTATGCTGGACCCTGAACTAGTCCAGAGGTATGACTTTATTGTCAGGGCCACCGATAATGGTTTCCCATCATTGAGTAGTGAAGTATCAGTCATAGTTGTGGTGAATGACATGAATGACAATCCTCCAGTTTTCAACCAGCTGCTCTATGAGGCTTACGTGAATGAATTAGCACCTAGGGGTCACTTTGTAACCTGTGTCCAGGCCTCAGATGCTGACAGCTCTGATTTTGACAAGTTGGAGTACAGCATTTTATCAGGAAATGAAAAAATGAACTTTGTGATGGACATAAAGACAGGAATTATCACATTGTCCAGCCACCGAAAACAAAGAATGGAGCCTGTCTACAGCCTCAATGTTTCAGTGTCTGATGGGGTGTTCACCAGCACAGCACAGATTCATGTTAAGGTGTTGGGGGCCAACCTGTATAGTCCAGTGTTTGGGCAGAATGTGTATGAAGCAGAGTTAAGAGAGAATGCCCCTGTTGGAACCAAAGTTATACAGGTAAGTGCTGTTTAAATCCATTTCTTTCTACTCATTAATGTTGCAGAATTTACAGTGATAAAATAATATGGTAAATACAAAGAACTGATATCTGTACTAAAACATTTTTTAATTGCAGGTTAAGGCGACCGATGCAGATCCTGGAGTGTTTGGTCACATCGTGTATTCCTTCACTAATGATATCGGCATGAACAAATTTAACATTGATGCAAGTGGTCAAATCACCACTGTAGAAAAGCTTGATCGTGAGGACCCAGGATATAAGGACATTATCTTGACAGTCGCAGCCAAGGACAAAGGTGGATTTGTCTCTTACTGCACAGTGCAAGTTACTCTGTTGGATGATAATGATAATGCGCCACACTTCTGTGCAACAGAGTACAGAGCTTCACTCAAATCAGATGTAGCTAAAGGTTTTTTGGTGACACAGATTCAGGCTTATGATCCTGATGATGGCATTAATGCTAAAGTGACATATTCCATTTACAGTGAGGCACATGTTCCTGTGAAAAATATTCTGGAGATTGACCCTGATAATGGTTGGATGGTGACCAAAGGCAGCTTCAGCCACTTGAGGAACTCTGAATTATCTTTTTTTGTGAAGGCTGTGGATGGAGGCAATCCAGTCAGGCACGCTTTAGTATCTGTCTACATCCATGTTCTTTCTACAGATGCCTTTGTTCCTTCCTTTGGCCAACATCAGTACTTATTTAACATACCAGAACGCACCCCCATAGGTTCACCCATAGGGACAGTGCATCTAAACCCTCCTCCCAGATATGGCTCGGTTTCTGCTACCTTTGCTTTGGTTAATGGAGAGACCGCAAAAAACAACAAAGATGGCATGTTTGTGGTGGAAAAAGATACAGGTGTGATTAAGCTTGATAAGCCCTTGGACCATGAAATGATCAAAAGATACCACTTCAAAATCACTGCCACTCTACAACAGGCTATGCTAGATTCTGTGACTTCTGTTGATGTTGAAGTCAAAGTGTTGGATCTGAATGACAACAAACCCATCTTTGAGGCCAACTCCTATGAGGCCGCAGTTATGGAGGGAATGTCAGTTGGAACCAGAATCATTCAAGTCCAAGCCCTAGATACAGACTCAGGGGCCGATGGTCAGGTTATATACAGTCTTGGGGTTTTAATACAGCCAGAGGGGGATTCAGACACACTGGTTGGCACCTTTAGCATTGACAGCAACACGGGCTGGATCTCCACAAGCAAGGATATGGACCATGAGACCAATCCATCCTACACATTCACAGTGGTGGCTTCAGACCTTGGGGAGACCCTGTCTCTTTCCAGTACGACCACAGTGACAGTAGCAGTGTCAGACATCAATGACAACCCACCAACGTTTTTGGAGCAAAACTACTTTGGTTCAGTTCAGGAGAGTGACCCACCAGGTGAGGTGGTGGCTGTGCTCAACACCAGGGATGATGACAGCTCTGCTGTTAACCGACAAGTCAGCTACCACATCACAGGTTAGTACTACTGTATGTCAATCGTTGAATTGCAACTGTATCACTATCAATGTTTCTATTTTGTCATCCAGCGTCAGAGTTTTTAAAATTCTTGCTTTCCACAATATCTGCATGGCCGACTTGTTCTCACTCCAAACTTGTCAGAGGCAGCTTATTCAGTGACTTTAAGCTTCAAACTGTGATGCCCTACTTACCCCTGTAGCACTAGTATTGCACGTGATGGGCACTGCAGTCAATTCAGCAATAATATGTGAAATGCCATGACTGGTTAGATTTTCAAAATAAAGACTAAAGAAAGTAATTCATAATATGCAACCTTGCTTTGGGTTCAAGCAAACATTTCACATGGTATGACATATGGTCAGTTTTGAACTGTAGTCAAAGTTTGAATATGTTTATGTTCCACAACTACTTTTAGTCTAGGTGAAAACCACACTCTCAATGAGTGCTTCAAGGAGCAGGGGCAAAAGAGGACCAGATAAGAAAGAGTACTGTAAAATGTTCTTTATGAAACCATCTATGTTAATTAAATACATAAAATGATGAAAGACCTGTTTCTAAAATATTTTTTTATATATATATTTTTTAATATGATATGTGCTATACATATGAGTGAATAACACTTAAATCATTCAAATTATGATTCAAATGAAAAGACACTCCATGGTATCGTATATTAAAATGAAAGTATCAAGGAAAATATTTACAAGCTACTTGGTTAGGGTCAGGATCAGGGTTTAGGGGTTGAAAGAGATCACACTTTCTCTTCTTTTCTTTTAAAAGATGCTTTTTTTAAGATCTAGACATAGTCTTTGTTTAAATCATTCAAAAAAATGTACTCAAGCCACTGTACTTTACCCATGGATAATCAATGGGTTTTCAGTATCATACCCATTTCCAAATGTACAGGAGATTAACAATTTTCATTACATGACAGAACAAAAGTATGGAGGATAAAAAAAAAGATATTAGTCATGCATTTTCAAAGTTGCAATAAAGGATTAATATATAACATTTACACTTTAAAATATTTAAACTAGACCTGTTACATATCCTGTCGAGTTGTGTAGTTGCATTGTGCCAAATGTTTCTGACAATGTTCAAACCCAGAGAAATCTACTATTACTCAAGATAATCATACATTTCATTTGACTATCATAGGCACCATATCCCTTTTAGTATGTGTTTTATAATGTGTCGAATGTGTTTTACTCCTTATAGAATTAAATTACACCTGACAGAGTTATATTTCACTCTATAAAATTGTAATCAAAATAGAGTTGTATTTAACTTTGTATAGAATTAAATTTCTATTTCATTCAATACATGTGAGTACTACAGTGAACACAGAGTTGTATTTCCCTCCATATACTTGTATTTTAATGCACTTACTGCTATGATAACCTTATCTCCCCAAATACATAAACCCACAGAAGGCAAGCAAGATTAAGAAATGAAAACAAGCTTTTAATGAAAAGCCATAAATTCACAAACCATATAATCCAAAACCAAAAAAATATTAAGTAGCAAACAAAAGATAAAACAAAGTACCTTCTCAGGAAAAACACAAGTATGAAAGCAGAAACAGAACACCAGGAACAAAAAACAGAAAACATACTAGGGGCTGACAGAAGAAGACACTCGAAGACACTGGAACAGGCTCAGGGAGATAACACAGGCGGATGACATAGAGGGAACACAGGGTGTAAACCACTGATATTATGTTACCATCATATTATGTTATGAAAATACAATTTTGTCCTCTGTTTCAACTTCATCACAAGACTGAGACAAATGTGGAGTGTTAGTTACTTGGGAAAACCTAGGAAAGTTTTTGCGCTTTACTTGCAAACCTCAGGTAATTTACTGATGATTATTAATATGGTCATTGAATTTTACTCTCTCATTCTTTTTAAGTTTTACTCTGATTGCTTCAAACAGAAAAATCTTACCTAAAACCAATGGCTTTTCAAGGTAATTTTTAAATACTTTTTCTAACCTTTATTTATGGACTATATTTAAGTAACATTTACACAACATTTTACATCATTTCACTGCAGTTTAAATTTACTAAATTTGTTCTTAATGTTTTTGTCTATTGAAACAATGACTTTAAACTGTTAAACTTAACAACCCATTTATTTTTCTGAAGTGAAACATTTTTTTTTTTTTCAATAAATTTTTTTCCAACATTGCATGGCAAAACAACAACAAGGCATAGTTCACCCTAAGATGAATTTTCGGGGACAGCTTAAGGACATCAAGTTCTAGAAGAAGCTTTTGAAAAACTTCAAAAGTGTACTTCGTTTTTGGGGGGTAGCTCAAGTTCCTGGCATATAAGTCATGCCCATAAGCAGAAGACAGGCCTTTGCAACACTTCCACAGTTGTCAAGTACCTCAGTCCCTTCAATAACAATCGACACATCAGTGTCGGATGCACCTTCATCCTCTTCACTCGTGTGGAAGACACAGATCCTCAGAACTTGCTCAGCCTGGTCTTCTTGAGCTGCCTCTCTGCTGATATCCTGTAAGGTATATGTGAATCCATGTTCAGGTGCATAGTACAGCTTAATGTTTTTTTCAAGTTATAGACTTGAATGTGTCAAAAATATCAAAAATATCAATATTTCAATATATATCGATCCTAAACGTTTGAAATAATTTCACTAAGTTTCGGAAGTTTTGAAATTGAGTCTTTGAATCATACAAAAAGGAGGAGACTGCCAACTGAGGAGGAAAGTGGGTAGCAGGGAACTAGAGAGTGCATCCTATATGATGATGATATTGTTGTTGTTGTTGTTGTTATTCGTCTATTTTGTGTATGCATTTGTGTTGTAAGGTCTGGAAACATATAAGCTTTGCTTAATACAACCCCTTTACAAACTCTTGTAGTACTGTGTACTGTTTGCTGCGAAATTTGGTGTCTTGTGAATATTCAGTTTGAAATAAGTTTTTCTGAATTTGAAAATATTCTTGCTCCACAGTACCGATAACAGCTGAAGTTTGCACTCGCTTTTACATGCATAAACAACCTGTTGTAAATCAGGCCTTATGGACCTTATGCACAACTCTAGTGATTCCTGAACTTTATTTCCTGTCTCTCATTATTGGAAACACTAATACAGATGTGCATGTAGCACACAGAAATGAGAGGACAGAGGAGAGGGGAAGACAGAAGGGGGAGGAAAGAGGACAGAGGAGAAGAGAGAAACAAGGAGAGGAGAGATGAGAGGACAGAGGTGAAGAGAGAAAATGGGAGAGATGAGCAGTGGAGAAGAGAGAAACAAGGAGAGGAGAGCAGAGGAGAGATGAGAGGACAGAGGAGAAGAGAGAAAATGGGAGAGGAGAGCAGAGGAGAGTGGAAGAAAGAGGAGGGGAGAGGAGAGAGAAAGGAACACAGAAACAGGTAGGAGAGGAAAAAAGAGAAGCAAAGAGAGATAATCATTACCCAAAATGTCACTCTGTTTTTCATGTCAGGAATATGATTTAATTCATTGACATTATAGATTTATTTCTTTTGAGATATTAAGTTACTTTAGAGACTTTTAGGAATGCATTCCCACTCATGCACTGAGTAATAGGCCATATAGTTTAATTACATCTATGAAAATATCTTTTTCTTCATCTCCAACTGAAAAAAATACACCAGAATGCACTTATAATATAGACTACTTATTGAAAGGATGCATTTTGTTTTCTTTTATTGAGTTAACTGTACCGCTGTCAAACCAATGTATTTTTGATAATATGCTGTCATAATATTTGAAAATGTCGCTCTGATCTGAAACATTACACATCTTTCATACAGAATCGGAACCATTTCCACATATGTCAAATCTTAAATTAAGAAAATCCTACATTTTTGTCACTGTGATTCTGTTCCTCCCCTCAAAAAAGCAGTAGAGCATTGCTGGTCTAGATTCACGTCGTTTAGAGAGAGCTGTGTCATATGTATCAATAATAATGCAGAATCAAATTTAAACAGTGAAAACAGAATCAGAATAGAGAACAATGAGGCTTCAAATTAAAGCTGCACGCAGCCATGAACGGGCCCTCGCAGTCCACACGCGTTGGGGCATGCTGCCGTCGGGGGGTGTGCCGCATAGATGTATTGAGGGCAAGACCCTCTACATGTTTGAGCAATTTGGAATAGATGGCAAATTGTATGTGGAAGTTGATGGTTTTATGGGGAAGCATCAAAATGGACCGCACCACCAGGTCTGATGTAGGTGAAAGCTTTTGATAAGTTTTGTACACAGATGCTACCAGCAAATTTTGTTGCAAATTGGTCAAATGGCCTAGGAGGAGTTGGAAAAAGTACATTTATCATTTGTGGGGAAGTTGTCACCTGGGTTTCATGTCATTTGGACAGACCAACGTGGTGATACGCAACACTTACAGTTTTGAGCAAAATGTACAGGAAGTTGTTATTTAATAACTTGAGTATTGTTTGGAATTTTAAAATTATTTTAATACATTTTTGTCAGAAGAGTCCACAGATGCTGTGTGCAAAGTTTCGTGGAAATCGGTGAGATGGCCAAGGTTTGCAGCATTTTGCCAACGTTCGGAAATGGGCGTGGCCTATAACACGAGATTCAGCACAATTCAGTGAATGTTTTTTGAATGTGCAACAAAGTATACGTGAGTTATAAGCCAAAATGCACTTTCCTTGATTAGAGCGCCACCTAGTGGTGGAAATTGAGGATCAGTACTGCTCGGGCCCTAATAATGAAAATGGACGACTTCCTGTTGGAATGACAGTTTGGTATGGTGGATGTTTTTTGTGCTTCTGGTGATGATACTTATGCATACCAAAGTTTTGTTCATGTATGTGCATGTAGCAGGCGGGGCTTGGATTGTTAATACTCCAGGGGGCAGTATAGAGTCCCCTGGTAATAATTTTCGTCACCTATTGTCAGGAGGGCATTGTCAATGATTCTACCAAGTTTCGTCTAAATCTGACCAACTGATGTGGAGATATAAATACTCAGCCAACATTTTGCACAGAGCCTCAGGGGCTCATCGGAAAGTAGTCAACTGAGTTTCATGTCATTCGGACAGACCAATGTGGTGATATGTAACACTTTGTGTTTTGAGCAAAGTGTTGCATATTGCAGGTTGAGACCTGCTTGGGCCCTGATAATTATTAGCAAAATATAGACGAGGGAATTAGAAATGAGACCTCCAAATAAGGTGATGGTTCTTAGGAAGCATGTGGAAGCAAATTATCACAGCAAATGTTTTTGGATAGATCGTTTTCATTTTTTCAAATTCCTACAAATTAATCTGAATTTCAGATACTTGAGGCTAATCAGTCGCTCCATAACAATTCAAAAAGAAATGTTCTGGTAATAAACATCTCTCCTGTCCTCTGTTTGCTCTGCAGATGCATAAACTGCCTGTCTCAGTACGATTTTAGATTTGTGGTAAACTAAGAGTACACTGCAAAATAACAAAAATGATAGCTTCCTCTTTAGCTTATTTATAAAACTTAGCATCAGTTGCGTGGAGTTTGGCCCATCTAACATTTAGAGCCTTGTGATGGACTTGGGCTGTGAAATAGCCGAGACTCCTCAGATACCAACAGACAACATTTAAAGTTAACATTTTGCCTGATTCCATCATCATTCTGTTGGGGTCAAATGGTTCCAACTGTAAGCTATTTGACTTTGGTGTTTCTAAGCCAATGATTTAGTTTTATTTTTGAAGCTGTTCAATTGTTTTTTTAAAAATTATACTTTGCTTCATAGTGCATGCACCAACAATGCAAAAGGGGTCCAATTTTACAATTTTAAGATTTAATGTACGACACAGGATGCTTCAGATGCAGCATCTTGTTTGGAAACAAATGCTTTAATAACCGGTGATGTTCAGCGATCAGGTGTTTCAAAGGAAAAAAAGTAGTACTCTTTGATAACACTGGAGAACATACAATGTTTTCTTTTTAAACACAACAACAGCATCAAATATCAATGTTGATCATTTTGACAAACTAAATCTCAAAAGATGAGAAGTAAACACCAGGGCCCGTATTCACAAACAATCTTAAGGCTAAAAGTAGCTCCTAACAGACAAATTTAGGAGCAACTCCTAAAAATAATGGGCGTGTCAGTCGTAAATTTAGGACTCCTAATTTTTTAAAATAAGAGTTATTCACAAAACATTTTAGGCCTAAAAGTAGCACCTAAGTCTGGGAGACCTTAGAAGTAGTCCAGAGGACTCCTAACTTGCTAAGACCTGGTCACAGCCGAATGTTTTGGAGACGCTAAATGACAGGGAATTATTAAAACGATATCGGATGGACCGCGAAGCGACTGAAGTTGTGGTTGAGTTGGTGAGGGACGCAATCGTCCCCAACCAACAGAAACAATCCAATAACACCGGAGTTAAAATGTTTGGCAACACTCCGGTATTTGGCTGTGGGGAAAATTCAGCTCTTCGCACGGGACTAGTATTACCTGGGGACCTCAAGTGATTCAGAAATTATCCCACCACGTCTGTGTTTCATGCAGCGCATTCGCACAGGATAAGCGAAGACTGTGTTTAACTGGAATTTACTGACATTGTCTCCCGGGTCGATCTCACCGGAGCCCTTGCTGGAGCAGCACAACGGTTAGATATGGATATTTTTAATATAAAAACAGGTGAGCCTGTTGAAAGATGGAAAAGTGTTCCTTACAGCATGCTGCCATGCATGTAATCCATCTAATCATCTTTCAAGATTTCGCTCTCTGATGAGTCTCTGGAATTTGCACCCAAAGTGCTGTCAAAACTTTCATTTATAATTCCCAACGCAACCTCCATAATTCTCCACTGGGAAAAAGGCAGAAAAAATGTGTGGAAAACAAAAAAACCTTAAGAAAAACAACAAACGAACCCAAATCACAGAGATCCAGATTCGCACGGGACTAATATTATCAAATGACCTCTGTGTTTGGTGAAATATGGGAGGTAATTTGCGGTGGAATTTTTACTTCACAAATTACAGACATGGCAGATTCGCACGGGATTAAGATCACAGACGACCTCCACAATTATTACAAATTACAGGAGGTCCCCAGGGTATACTAGTCCCGTTCGAATTGTCAATCGGAAAAGTTGCATTCCATCAATACACAAATTGTCTTAGACGCATGTTACAATATACTGGACATTGTGGCGAAATGGCCTGGATCAACACACGGTTCCCGATTTTTCGATGGAGAGTGGTTTGACGGAGCTTTTCAAGCAAATGCCGCTTTTATTGACAATTCATAATGTTTCACGCAATCTTCTAATTTGTGATTTTTGTCCAAAGCGGGGTTTTTTTGGGTTTTTTTGGGGGGGAGGGGGACTTAATTCTCCTCTTGAAAAGGCTTTGTCATGGGCTTGTAGGCAACTTCCTTATTTTCACTTCATGCATTGCGTAGCCTAAATGACTTTTCAATGGGCTGCCCTGTCACTCAACAAACAATCACCGTTGTCACCGCTTCCAAGTGTGTCCTTATAAAATGACGTCATCCATAGCAAAAGAGAATTACTTCTAGTTTAGGAGTTTGTTTGTTTGTTTTCATAACTAAAAGTAGGTCTCAGTGGCTTTGTGAATTACCTTTAAGAAACAACTCCTAACGTTAAGGTATAAGTCTTTGTGAATACGGGCCCGGGACTGGATGGCATTTAGACCAAACTCATTTAAATCCTCACCAAACTTCAGTACAGGAGGTTTGTTGTTATTCTCCATGTAGCCATAGGTAAAGCTCTTAATTCTCCAGTCTACTTCATTTCATATTGTGCCACTCACTCCAATATATGATGCATACTATCAACTGAGGGAATTTGTCACAGATATAGCACTGCAAGGAATTTAGAAAGCACAAATGTTTGACACCATCATGTAGGGTTATTATGTAATGTTGATAGTGTTCTATGTAAAGTGCTTGAGTTCGCATAACAATCCACATTAAATTCTGAAAGTCCTCTTTCTCAGCCAGATAAAAGCAGAAGCAATATCTGGCAGTGAATGATTTGACAAAACCAAACAAGCAATGAAGACTAAGGTTGTCACGTTCAAAGCGAAACTCTTGCCAAAAAGCAACCAAGGCTTTATTTGGGATTGAATATGAGTCAAATCTTCGTGTAAAAGCATAATTACGACGAAAGAGGCAAGAAGGTTTTTGAACTACTCACGTTAGCTGCTGCATCTCCTGCGCGTGTCAAAAACCTTTTTTTTTCATAAACTATGTGTACACAAACAATGTTCTCAATGCCCGTGTTTATGAGTAGAGACCCTGGTGCTGCTACGAGCAAAGTTTCATGTTGTGTTGAGCCTTCTTAGTGTTTTAAAAATAGCGATGTTGATGCTAGCGTGTCATGCCCCTAACTCTCCCGTTCAAAATGAACGTGTCCAAAACCGAGACTACGGCAAATCTTAAAAGTGCCTCTTTCGTCGTAATTATGCTTTTACACGAAGATTTGACTCATATTCAATCCCAAATAAAGCCTCAGTTGCTTTTTGGCGAGAGTTTCACTTTAACTTGGACAGTAGTTCCATACACTGGCTGATCATACAGGGGGACCCTTGTTCCATCCCTCTTTAGTGTTATATATCCTGTACAATATACACCAATAAGCCACAACATTAAAATCACTGACGGGTGACATGAGTAACATTGATCATCTCATCACACAGCGATGTGGGAAAACTTGTGTGGCTGCCACTTGACACAAACCACCTATCCAAACACTCTTGTGGACCAAGTACACCCCCTCATCGCAACAACACTACCCGATGGCAGTAGCCCCCCAGCAGGACAATGTGCTCTGATACACCGCAAACACTGCACAGGAACAGCTCAGGGAACACAATAAAGAGCCCAAGGGATTGATCAGGCCTCACAATTCCCCAGATCCCAACCTGATCGAGCATCTGTAAGGCGTGCTGTTTAGGGTCAGCAGCCCTGTGGGGAGAGAGGTGGAGAAGAGCCCTTGAGGGCAGGTAGACAACAGGGAACAAAGTAAGGAGCTGGAGTTTTGACTATCTGGTCAGAGGGGGTCTGTCATCCTGACCAATAGTAGCTCACAGCTGATCTTACACTCAATGTCACTTATGATGGACTCTTGTAAAGATAGACACTTGTTCACAGATTAATTTGCTTGATTATAGATATCATCAACTATCTATTCCACAGTAGCACAGCTGAACACGCAAGACTCTACCAAAGAAAGCTGCTGCATGCCAATTATTTTGCTACTTTAACAGTACTGGACAAACGATTGTTGCTTTGCACTGAGAGGTTCCCATACCAAGAAATGAAACAAAAGGTTAAAATGGATTCAATAAAGGATTTATAGAATAAAGCTATCAGTCTTGTCCACATTAGAATTATTAAGTCTACACAAAAAAAAAAATTTCTGCAGGCCCTTTTTTCAGATTGCAGATGTATGTAGGTCATGGTTCAAGTTCTTGTCGACCACTGTTCCCAGGTGCTTCCCAGCACTCAACCATCTCAACAATTGAGCCCTTGATTATAGTTGGGGGGTTGAGTGGGAGGTTTTCCTGAAGTGGATGGTCATATCTTTAGTGTTGTGAACATTTAACTTAAGAAAGTGGTTGTCACACCACTCTACAAAGTCATTCACAATTGGCCCATGATCGCCCAGACTGATTAAAACAGTATCATCTGCGAACTTAAGGAGATGCCTACCATCGTATTTACTCCTACAGTCATTTATATATAGAATATACAATAATGGGGACAGGACACACCCCTGGGGTGAGCCTACAGATGACAACCATTTCTGCGATCGAGCCCTATTAGCCCTGACCGCCTGGGGCCTACATGTTAAGAAGTCCAGTATCCATTTCACCATGCCAGCATCAAGATTAAAAGTGGACAATAGGCACTTCCGGTTTGATGAGCATGGAGTAGGACGTGTTTTCCTCGAGCTCCAGCTACCTTCAACTTTTAAAACCCACCTTTGTAACAATTTTTCCTTCTCTCACGACTATGCTTTGCTTTACTTTTTGCTAGTTAGTGGTTTTTGCCCTACCATGCTATCTAAAGCCGTTAAGGCGAGCGAAAAACCCGAGCCGGTGGCTGTTGCAGCTACTGGCTGCATTAGCAAAGTTGATGTAATAGCCTTGTTAGCCGAACTCAAAACGTCTCTTCTAGCTGAGACTAAAAAATCTTTTGACGAAGTGAACGGGAAATTGGACGGGCTCCAGGAGACATTCATGGCGAGCGCCTGAACTCTCTGGAAGACAACACGGAGACGTTTCACCAACGCCTAGCTGAAGTGGAGGCTTACTGTGAGAGGCTGCAGGCTGATAATACTAAGCTAAAGTCAAGGCTAACCGAGATGGAGGGAAGAAGCAGGAGGAACAACGTCCATCTTATTGGTCTTCCCGAGGGCATTGAAGGTCCGCAACCCAGCAGGTTTTTTTCGCAACTGTTACACGACGTTTCTGGGCTGGACACTCTCCCCTCACCTCCGGAGTTGGACCGCGCGCACCGCAGCCTAGCCCCCAAGCCGGGACCTGGAGGCAGACCTCAACCAGTCATTATCTGTTTCCATCGGTACTACAACAAGGAACTGGTGATTCGGGAGGCAAGGAAGAGGGGCGATTTGAGGTTCCAGAAAAACCCATTCAGGATCTACGAGGACTACAGCCCTGACGTGGTTACTCAAAGGAAGAAATACGTGTAGGTAATGTCAGAACTGTATAAGCTGGGACTGAAACCTGCACTGCTGTTCCCTGTGCGGCTCCGTATTAACAATGCTGACGGCACCCGCACCGTGTTCAGCTCTGTGGCAGAAGCGGAGAAGTTTCCTGAGGACTTTAAGAACTCTTGACTGGTTAGTTTTGATACTATAATATGTGACTACTTCAGTTTCAAGAGGTGAGTACTGCTGCGTGCTGTACACGAACCGTTTTATGTTTACCTCTGCCATGTTTACTGTTTTGATAAGGGCATGCTTTAAAATACGTACTTTATGTTCAGGATGAGGGTACACTAAGTGATTTGTTATGTGGTGGGTTATATCTTACACCTGACTAAGTGGGATGAAGGGGTTTTTCTTATGGGTAAACTAGTTATCGAAGTTTTACAGTTAGTTAGGATAGGTGTGCTGTTTGTTCTAGCAGCTTGCGTCACCTGGGGGTTTGGGGGAGGGACACCTTGTTTCACTGTCTCTGTGAATGGAAATTGTTGTAATTTTTTAATTTTCATTTTTTCTCTCTTTGTTTTTATCTTTTGGTACGCAGCCAGAACATCTGGGCCCTTAATATTGTATAAAAAGTTGATTAATGAGTGTTTCTTTTAAAGAGTCATTTCTTTCGACTTATGGCATTTCAGATATCTGGCACTTTTGACACCCAAAAGACAGGCAATACTCTTTCTTCTCCTGTGCTCATCAAACCTATAGCAGAATTGATTACTTTTTTATTGATAATAAATTAACAGCGGAGGTTCAGTCATGTGAATACCACCCTATAGTAGTATCAGACCATGCTCCTCTTTTACTTAAACTGAACATCCCTGATGCTATAACCCCTCCTCTGCTATCTGATGAAAATTTTCTGAACTTCATGTCTGACCAAATCTCTCTGTTTTTAGATATTAATATGACACCAGATGTTTCCATGGCGACTGTCTGGGAGGCCCTTAAGAAAAGGACTCAAAATCAAAACAAGTGGAGTTGGAAGAACAAATAGCTGATTTAGATAAGAAGAATGCACAAACTCCCTCTCCAGATCTGTACAAAGTACATTTAAAGCTAAATACGGAATATGACATACTTACTTCACACACTATTGAAAACTTATTGTTAAAAAATCGGAGTAATATTTATGAGCGCGGAGACAGAGCAGGGGAGATTCTGGCAAGGCAGCTGAAAGGTGCCAGGGCCAAGCAAATAATTAAAGGGGTGAAATCGCAGGACAGCGAGATTGTCTCTGACCAGTTAGGAATAAATGATGCATTCCAATGCTACTACCATGATCTTTATAGCTCTAATAATTCTTGTGACCCTTCTGCCTCACTTAACTTCTTTAGAGATCTGCCTATTCCAACTTTGTCTCCAGATCAGAGGCCTCATTTATAAACGCTGCGTAAGCACAAAAGAAGGCGTACGCCACTCTCTACACACAGCGTGGGATTTATAAAAAGAGAACTTGACGGGAAAATGTGCGGTCCTCCACGCACACTCGGACCTATGCGTACGCACATAACTGGGATAAGGAGAAACTGCGCCACTGATGGCAGAACAAAGAAACTGTGTGAAACTGATACTGATCGTGTGAAATAAATAGTAATATTACCTGTCATATATCAACATTTTATTTGCAAGAAATGTATTTAAAAAAACAATTTCTACAGTGAATAAACAAACTCCCTGGAGTGCACATGGGAAACATATTACTTTATGACAAAAGTAAAACAACAGTAGAGCAAATTAGGTTTACACTGATATGAATGCAATTTAATATATTAATATCCTATCATATAGCATTTCGTTTCATCTCTGTTTTCAATTGCATAACGCATAAAACACTTTGTAACTGTGTTTTGTTGCCATACAAATAAAGACTACAATTATCTTATATTATTAGTCTGAAGGACTGTTAGTCAGTCAGTGTAATTCTCACACGTGTAGCAGATAATACCTAATAGATGGGTATATAAAGGCAGCCAACCAGTGTCTACATCATACACTCACCATCAAAGGCGTCATTGGACTGCTGGGGGTGAGCGTCTGCTGTGGGGTCAAACTCAGATGAAGCAGCCACTGCTGATTCTGGAGCAGCAGAGCATCAAGGTTTATTGTTGATTATATATATTGTAAACATTAAATGTTATGTTTCAGGCCAACCGGAGTCCTGCTAAAGTCCTGCTCCAGGGCTTTATGGCCATGGTATGGGCCCCTATCTGTCTGGGCCGGGGTGGTCTCTGTGGCGGCGTCCCCTGTAATCGTAGGCTTGGACGGCTCTCGGTGGGGATGGCTCCCATAAGATGGTGTTTCCTCACTTGGTCTATCAGTGCTCAGCCATATTCCACTTTATCTTGTGGGGGGGTAGGGGGTGGGGTTTACGTATTGGTGTAGTAGGCTCAAGGTTGTGTGTGCATGTGTGTACGTGTGTGTGTGTGTGTTACATGAATGAGGATGCGGGGAGTGGGGATATTAAGGGGGTTTGTTTCATTTTCTTTTCTTTTAATGTAAACCACTTTGGGTTTCATTTTTTAAGTATGAAAGGTGCTATATAAATAAAGTTGATTTGATTTGATTTGTTCCCCCGCCCGTGGCACAGACGCTCTGCCTGTGTGACACCAGGCGCTTTTTTGCTTCCACTTTTACGTCTGATCACTTTTTTTTTCACTTCGGCCACACTCCTACCTTCTGAGGCAACAGCATACATTGTCTGCCACATGCTGCCACTCTAAAGTCTTTGTAGCACTGGTGACTTGACCCAACACTGTGTCCACCAAATAATACCGCCTTCCTCTTCTCCACCTCCCCGACAACTTCCACCTCACACTAAGTGAAATTACGCGTCTTTGCCTTTCTCTCTGCTTTTGGCATGCTGTCAGTCATTAATCAATATTAATTAGGGGCGTTTCTCTGAATATTCATAGGCAAATATGGACGTGGTATGACCCGCACACAGGTGCGCCACATTTAGAGTGGAGTGTGATTTATAAAGGGAAATCGGGCGTAGGACGCGCGTGCGCACTGTTTTATAAATTAGGACATTTTTGTGCGTACGCACTTTCTGTGTGTTTCGTGCGTACGCAACCTTTTGACGTCAATCCTATGCACAGTTTTATAAGTGAGGCCCCAGGTCACTGCTTTGGAGGCACCAATGCAGTTGCAGGAAATTGAGGAGGCAATCAAGTCATTACAACCCCGGTAATCACCCTGATCGCCCTGATGGCTTGCCAAGTGACTTTTACACAGCGTTTTCTAAACAATTAACACCTGTTTTTGCAGAAGTATGCGTAGACTCTCTAAATAGGGGGACTCCTCCTGATACATCTAATCAGGCTTGTATAAAATTGCTCCTGAAAAAAGGTAAAAACCCCTTAGAGTGTGCGTCTTAAAGGCCTATCTCACTTTTAAACTGTGATTATAAAATTCTGGCCAAAATATTGGCCCGTCGTCTAGAAGTGGTTTTGCCCCATATTATATCATCAGACCAGACTGGTTTTGTGAAAAACAGGTGCTCCTTTTTCAGTGTATGTCGTTTGTTTTATATCGTATACACTCCATGCCAGACTGATTCTGAATGCCTTCTCTCCATGGATGCAGAGAAGACATTCGACAGAGTGGAGTGGGGCTACCTGTTTGAGACTATGCATAGGTTTGGGTTTGGTGATACATTTATATCATGGGTTAGACTATTGTATTCTTGCCCTTCGGCAATGGTACAAACAATCAAAATTGTTCAGGCTACATCGTGGCACCCGTCAGGGATGTCCTCTTAGCCCCTTCTTTGTGTGCTAGCTATTGAGCCTCTAGCCATAGTGATAAGAAACAACCATTCCTTCCATGGCATTACAAGATTTGGCTCTGAACATAAATCATTGTATTCTGCTGATCTGTTATTATTTGTGTCCAAGGCTGAGACTACTATTCCCCTCATTCTGGAGCTTCTTGGAAAATTTGGAGAAATCTCGGGGTATAAACTGAATCTACATCAGAGCAAATTATTTCCACTGAATCTGACTAACACAACATCACAACATATTACAGTGCTCTTTAAAACGGCCGTTAACAGCTTTATCTATCTTGGTCATTGTAACAAGAAATTATTTTGATCTCTTCAAAAATAATTTTGACGCATTGCAACACAAAGTTAAGCAGGACTTATCCAGCTGGTCTCTCCTTCCACTCTTATTGGTTGGGAGAGTGAATGTTGTCAAAATGTCTGTGCTACCCAGGTATTTATATTTATTTCAGAGCGTCCCTGTGTTCATCTCCAATGCTTATTTTAAGAGGCTCGGTTCAGCGATATTATCTTTTATTTAGAACAGCAAGAAACCCTTTTTGCGTAAAGAACACCTGCAGAAGTCAAAGCAGGATGGCGGCCTAGTACTTCCAAATTTTCGATATTACTACTGGACTGCTAATCTTTGTGGTTTGTCCTTCTGGGTACATTGATATTCTGGTAATAGTGTGTAGGTGGAGATGAAGAAGCTCTCCTGTAGCTCCTTGTCCCTACCAGCTGTAATTGGTACATCAGTTCCACTACCTCCAAAGATAACGTTTAATAATCCTGTTGTTCATAATTCCATTAAAATCTACTTACAATTTAGAAAACATTTTGATCTCCAAAGTATGAGTCTCTCCAGTCCAATAGCATCAAACACCTTTTTCTCTCCTTCAATGCTGGATGCCACATTCCATGTATGGCAAAGGCATGGGCTGAAAATGTTTAAAGACCTCTATATTGAAAATTCATTTGCTTCTTTTGAACAACTATCTGTTAAATATAACTTACACCCTTCTCATTATTTTAGATACTTGCAAGTAAGGCACTTTGTTTCAGTCTCCATCCCGGGGTTCCCAGACGAACATCCCTATAATGTTATTGACGGGGTGATATCTTTCAACCCAACTAAGAAAATAGCTATTTCTATAATGTTACGCTTGATTTCCGGTTTAAGTTCTGCTTCCATGTCTGTCATCAAAGAGGCTTAGGAGCGAAATCTCCAAACCGGTATCAGTGAAGTAGACTGAACTAAAGTTTTGAAGAAAATTAATTCATCTTTTATGTGTGCGAGACACTCTCTATTCAGTTTAAAGTGGTACACTAAGCTCATATTCACAAATCCAACCTGGTAAGAATTTACCCTCATATTGACCCAATGTGCGACAGATGCAAATTGGATGAAGCCACTTTAATACATATGTTTTGTTTTTGTCCCAAAATACAACAGTATTGGGAGGGTATTTGTGAAGCATTTTCTTGTGTACTTGGTGTTAATATAACATTAAATCCCCTTTTACTGCTTTTCGGGGTCACTGGTGAGGGGTTAGGACTGCCTGTCGGGGGTTGGAAGCTCATTGTCTTTTCAACTCTGTTAACATGCCGCTTGATCCTCTTGAAATAGAAGGATGCTGCCCCGCCTACTGTTTCACATTGGGTGAAAGATGTATTGTATCATCTTAAACTGGAGAAAATTAGATCCGCGTTGAGGGGTTCTGAAAAGAAATGTTATCAGGTGTGGGGGGCCTTTTCTGACTTTTTTTAAACCAACCATTGACAAAGTTACAGGAGTGAATCTTTATTCAGTATTCTGACTGATTTGCTCACTGAAGGTATATGTATATATATATATATATATATATATATATATATACATATATATACACACACACACACACACAGTACATATATACACAGTATATATATGAATATATATGTACATGTCATGTTGACAGTATGTGCAGATAACTTTTTTTTGACTAACCATCTGGCAGTGTTTTGAAAGTGAATTTGCCGTTCATGAGTCCTCTCTCCATTTCTTTTCACTCTCACTTTTCAGTCCACCGTGATTTCCCTGAACAGCCAGCCCTGCTTCTTCTTCTGATTCCCTTTCTTATTCTTCTACCACCTGTTGTGTTATTCAGGAGTCAGTGATGAGGATTTGGTTAAACGGTTCACGCCACTTTACTTCGGCATATCAGATCATGGAGCACAGTACAGAGTACACCACGTATACCTACGCTGCTTACGTAAACTCATATCACTCCGCCTGGGGCGGTAATCTAGTTCCATTTGACATATCACAACATCCCCTCTGTTTAGCTTAAAACATTCCAAGGGTCAGGAACAACACATTTCAACCTTACTGTGTGGGGGGCAAAATTTCAGTCAAAACTAACTCAGTGCTTATTCCAAAACATTAAGCATTACCTGCCAAACATAAATATATGGAAATTATTGCATCTTTAACCTTATCTCAGTTTGCATCATAGAATCTCATTTACCACATCTGAACATATCAACTCATTTGAACATATTTCA
>CAEMYA010000069.1:7364511-7416759 GCA_903131615.1 Diplodus sargus
TAGTCCTTGTAGTGAGCTGGTTTGACTACAGGTCTTCCAAACCTTGTTCGCATTGGCACTTTGATTTCTGTCCCACAGGTTGGTGTGTCCTGTCTTTGCTCACTGTGGCTCTTGTGGTCTTTATCTAGTGTTGCCGGCTCTGCAAAACGGATTCTTTTTACAGTCTCTATCTGTTGCATCTCTGTGTTGTATGGCCCGCGCAGATGGCTCCTGTTGCGTCTTATCTTGTTTCCATTTGGTGTTTGGATAATGTAGCTCCGTGGCTCGCTGCACTTCTGTAGAACAACTGCTGGGTGCCATTTCTGTCTCTCCTTGTTCCAGACAGTCATGTGCTGTCCAGAATGGAGTGCAGGGAGTTCTCTGCAAGAGCTGCGGTCATGGTGTACCTTCATTGCAGCTGCTCTGTGAGCTAGATGCTGTTGGTGTCCCTCTTTTCCTGGGTCTGTGCGGCTTGGTAGCAGGGTGGTGACTGGTCTGCCAAAGAGAAGTTCAGCAGGTGATGGCAGTTTGCTGTCAGCAGGTGTCGCTCTTACCTGCAGCAAAGCAATGTGAAGGTCATCTTTGTTTTGAATCGTTTTCGATGGCCTTGATGTGTCTTACATGCCTTTCAATGAATCCGTTGCTTTTTGGGTAATTGGGTGAGCTGGTGATGTGTCTTACTCCCCAAACTGTCATTAGTTTTTTGAAGGCTTGTCCTGTGTATTGTGGTCCATTATCGGTCAGCATTTCATCCGGACGTCCAAATAAAGACATGTATGTTTGAATCTTCTGTGCGACTGCATGGCTGGATACTGGAGTGGGCATTTCATCCACAAGTGGATATTTGGAGTATCTGTCCACAGTCAACAGGAACTGATGACCATTGACTTCAAACAGGTCAGAGGCTACTGACTGCCATGGCTTTGACGGTGTGTCATGTGGTGTGAGGGTTTCTTTTGGATTTGCGTCTTGATGTTCTGCACATACGCTGCATGACTTACAGGTCTTTTCAATATCCTCATTCATCTTTATCCAGTAGACGCTTTCTCTTTTCTATACCTTGATGGACAAGTAGTTGGGTCAAGATGTCCCTGCTCATGGAATCTTGGATGAGTATCTGTCTGCCCTTGAATATGACTGACTCCACGGCAAGTTCATCTCTGAAAGACCAATATGCACGCAGGTCTCTGGGCATGTCCTTTATGTTTTCTGGCCATCCTTGGTGGATAAGTTCTTTCAGTTCTCTGAGTTTTGGGTCGTCAGCAGTCTGTTTGCGCAGCGCGTCCTGCTTTTCGGGTGAGAAGTTTATTATGGCGATGGTGTATCTCTCTGGGTCTTCTATTTCAGCGTTGATTCCATCTATGCGCTTGTCCAGCTGTATGTCGCCGTCGTTTTCAGGGTTTGGCAGACGGCTGAGAGTGTCTGCCAGGACCATCCCTACTCCAGGTCTATATCTGACTTCGTAGTTGTACCCCTGGGTCTTGATCAGCATACGTTGGAGACGAGGTGGTGCTGCGTGCAAAGGTGGTGACTAGTGGCTTGTGATCTGTTATCACAGTGAATGACTTCCCATACAGGTAAGTGTGGTATCGTTGCATGCCGTATACTATTGCTAGCATTTCTCTTTCTATGTTACTGTACCTTGACTGGCAGTCTGTCAGAGTCTTTGATCCAAAAGCAATGGGCCTGTTATTCTGCACCAGTGTTAATCCTAGACCTTTTTGTGACGCGTCCACTTCAAGTGTCAGAGGTGTGCTTGCATCATAGTATTTCAGACATGTGTCCTCAGCAATGGCTGATTTCAGCTCCTCAAAACATTTCTGATGGTCAGCTTCCCATATCCACTGCGCTTCGTTTTTTAGCAGTCCTCTCAGGGTGTGCGCTTTGTCTGCGAACTTTGGTATGTAGGCTGCGAGATATGTAAGCATTCCCATGAACCTGTGTAGTTCATCTTTGTTTTGGGGGGTTGGCATTTTCTGAATGTCTCTTATTTTTGCAAGGTCAGGTTTTATGCCGTTTTCTGTGTATAAGTTCCCAAAGAATGAGATGCTTTTCTGCTTAATGGCACATTTCTCACTGTTGAACACCATACCTGCTTCTGCTGCTCGCTCCATCAGGTTAATCAGGTTTCTGTCGTGATCTTCTTCATCTTTTCCGCATACTGCGATGTCATCAGCTATACTAATCACGCTGTGGAGCCCCTCGAGGATCTGGTCCATCCTGGCCTGAAAGAAATCTTGTGACACACTTAGACCAAAAGGCAGACGTTTCCAGCAGTATCTGCCAAATGGAGTGCGAAATGTTGTTAAGAGTTGGGAGTCTTCATCCAGGTGTATTGACCAGTATCCTGCTTTGGCATCCAGCTTGCTGAATATCTTTGCGTTTGCAAACTTTGGGTTCAGTTCCTCCACAGTCTGTATTTTGTGTGGGCATCTTTTCAGGCTGGAGTTGAGTTTTTGTGGGTCTAGACATATCCGTAAGGATCCATCCTTCTTAGTACTGTATGCCAGGCTGCTGTTCTACTTTCCACAGTACATCCTGTTCGACAAGCTTGTTAAGCTCCTCTTGAAGTTTGTCTTTGATGTGGATGCTGCACTTCCGTGGAGGGTCTATGAACGGCTCCGCATCATCTTTCAAGACGAGTTTTGCAGGCCCCTTGAAGTTCCCTATCTTGTCAAACTGATTCGGATATGTACTCTTGAGGTCTTGTCTTTCTTATCATCGTACATTTTTCCTTTTATGATGTCCACATGCACAGTCAGCAGTTCACTTGTAGGCAGTCCAATTCACGTTATTTTCAGCACCTTTTGTTGTGGTTTGTCTTTCTTATCATCGTACATTTTTCCTTTTATGATGTCCACATGCACAGTCACCAGTTCACTTGTAGGCAGTCCAATCACAGCTGGCCCTGGTACGTCCACAACA
The DNA here is from genome assembly GCA_903131615.1 of Diplodus sargus. Taxonomy (NCBI): domain Eukaryota; kingdom Metazoa; phylum Chordata; class Actinopteri; order Spariformes; family Sparidae; genus Diplodus; species Diplodus sargus. The sequence goes on from CAEMYA010000069.1 coordinate 7,367,416, forward strand.
TAGAACTTTGCACTGATCCATTTGGAGTCCTTGTATTGACATGGAATGTTTATGGTTCCAAGACAGGGAATCTCATGACCGCTGTAGGCAGACAGCCTCATGTTGTTTTTCTTCAGTCTTTTGTATGCTCCTGCCTTGTTGCCATACATTTGTCTAAATGTCCTCAGTGGGAGGGTATTCCCTGATGCTCCTGTGTCTATTTTTAGACGAAGCGTGTGTCCATTACCTGGAACATCAGGTGGCCTGATATTCAGTGCAGTGTAGGCCTCCTCTCTGGGTGATCTGCTGTCGATGCTGTGCATACATTTATCACTGATTGTAATAGAATGGAATTGTTGCTGATACAAGTGTTCATCTGGGTCGTAACTGTCAACCACATCGACTTTGGATTCGTACTGTGACTTGTGTCCTTTCTTGTATGCCTGGTGTTTAAAATACTTGCTTTGGGGTGGGCGAGACTTACTTCTTTTCCTTGGGTCAGGGTTAGGGTTAGGGTTAGGCTAACCCCTAACCCTAAAGTCTTGTTTTCGTTGTTGTTGCTGTTGTCTGGTTTTCTTACAGCATCTTGCCCAATGTCCTTTCCCGCCGCATGCCTTGCAGATGTCATGGAATGCGGGACACTGGTGCGGTTGATGGTTCATGCTACAGTTGTGGCATGTCTGGCCCCTCTGTATTGCATGTACTTTTCCGGAATTGGATAATCCAAGTTGCGTCAACTGTTCATTCCCTGCTGATAATGCTTCATATTTCCTTCCTTCTTTCAATACATCAGCCAGGGAGTAGCCTTGAGGTTTTCGATATAGGTCGTTTAGCTCTTCATCAGTGAACTGACATTTTAGCGCCAATGTCCTGGCCCTAGTCACAAAATCATCAATGCATTCATCCGGCTTTTGTCTGAACTGCATTAAGTGGAGTCTCTGAATCCTAAAGTTCACATTTAATTTAAGCTGATCTTTGAAAAATGTCCATAGCTTCCTGGGCTTTTTCTTGTCATCATCACTAAGTCCGCTAGCATTCGGCCTTCTTAGCCCTTCATCCCCGATGCCTCTGCAGATTTTCCTAGCTCGTTTAACTTCGTCTGTTATTCCCTCATCGTCCAGATAAAGGCACATTTTCTGTTTAAACAACGAGATAGCCTCACTCAGATCCGCTTCGGACCAGCTCATTGTTGGTATATGCGATGCCATGTCGTCCTCTTATTTTGACGAGGCTGCGTCTTGTTTCCCGCTAGCCACTTAGCTTGGTTCCCACTCACCACGATTGGTGATCGGAAAGTTATCCTCAGACAATTTCTCTTGAGAATCACTTCGTGCGAGTGGACGTTCGTGTTGATTTCATAGTCAATCCATAACCGCTGCCACCATGTTGTGTTATTCAGGAGTCAATGATGAGGATTTGGTTAGACGGTTCACGTTACTTTACTTCGGCATATCAGATCATGGAGCATAGTACAGAGTACACCACGTATACCTACGCTGCTTACGTAAACTCATATCACTCCGCCTGGGGCGGTAATCTAGTTCCATTTGACATATCACAACACCACCGTCTGGATCAAGACTACAGGTGCCACCGGAGGCTGTAAATCATACAAAGCGCCTTTCTTTTTTTTTATACTGAGCATTAATTGCGCGTTTAAAAAAATAACGGCGTTAAGAGGATGTTGCTTTAACACGTTAACTTTGACAGCGCTACTATATATATATGTGTGTGTGTGTATACACACACATATATATGTATATATATATATATATATATGTGTATATATATATATATATATATACACATATTGAGTTGCCTAGCAACCAAGGACAGGAGAGGCCGCTGGCGCTGCTTGTTGCCGCTTCTCCTTTCTCTTTTTCTCTTTTTCAGTTTGTTTAACTTACTGATTTAACTCAGAAAATAGTCTACAATAGTGTACTTGTTACCACAACTGCTGTAACTGAATCTGATGTCTGTCCACCCACCTACTGCCGTCGTACTCCTGCAACGGCTAACAGCGGATTGACCTCCTGAATAACTGACGATCAGTTGCTGCAAGTTAACCACCTTCCAGAGACTCCCGTCTCCATCCAGCCTGCCATCAAGGGATATTCACCTGGATAGTCTGTTGCTGCTGCTTTTCCGGGAACCCTCAGTCAACTCATCAAACTGTTAGCCAGCTGCCCCTCTCAAGAGGCTGGTTGCGGACACCAAACTGCCAACAACGAGATGGCTACAGTGTTCTCTGCCACGACCGGACTCCTGGCACCCGGTTCTCTCGTTGCACCAGGTTCTCTCGTTCCACCAAGAGCGACCGGTCTCCTGGTCCTGCCTTCTCCTGTCATACTGCCGACGAGGATTGTTGTTACCCCGTGTCCACGGCTCATGGCGACAAGACGGACACCCTTCACGATTGGCATGATGTTGAGTTACTCCGCCGCCCAACTGAGGAAATTCAACAATTGCACCACTCCAACGTGCATCTCATTCATCAAACATCTTGGACTACTTCCCTGACCCCGTTACGTTCACAGGAGCTCTTGTCGAAAGTTTGTTTACTCCCAGTCCGGCCATTCAATACCATCCCTCTGGTCAGCCGCGCACTGTCGCATCCCAATCACGTCATCAGTATGCTGTTGCCCCTCTTGGAGTCACAGAACGGGGCAGAAAACGCGGAGTGGATCTTAGGATGCTTCAGCCAATCCAGAGACTTACTATTCATCCTAATGTCAAAATTGAACTGTTAAATGCTCAATCTCTAACAAACAAATCTTGTCTCATACACGACGACATCCTGGACAAATATCTGGATTTAATGTGCCTCACAGAAACCTGGCACAAACCAGATGTGTTTTCTGTTTTAAATGAGACCTGTCCTCCTGGCTACCACTACCTCCAGAAAGCCCACAGCACAGGCCGTGGTGGTGGTCTGTCTGTCATCTACAGGGATGAGCTGGATCTGTCCCCCCTGCCTCTACCTGAACTGTCCTCTTTTGAATGCCTTGCATTTAAATGTAAGCCTCCGTTCCTCATGACTGTACTTCTCATCTACCGTCCACCCAAACCAAACCCAGCTTTCATTCCGGAGATGTACAACCTCCTCTCATCATTTTATACTACATCTGCCAATACAATTATACTGGGAGACATGAACATTTGAATACCCCCTCCTGCTGTCTTGCTGCTGAATTTCTTACATTTTTGGACTGTTTCAATCTCACTCAACATGTTGATGTACCCACTCACACCGGGGGCACACTCTCGATCTGGTCATCACGGACTCTGCCCCTATCAGCAATCTACAGGTGTATGACCTGGGCGTGTCTTACCACAAGGTCATCTCCATGGAGTTACCATTTCCATCCCCCCATATTAAGAAAAATCACCAACTCCGCTTTAGGAACCTGAAAAACATCAACCAAGGAAATTTGACTGTGGACCTCCAGTGCCTTCTTTCTGCTCAGCTTTCATCAGCCAGTGATTCTGTGGATTTCTATAATAAAACCCTGGGTAACATCCTGGATCTCCATGCACCCGTTAGGACCAGAACAGTCAGCTTCTCCCGTTCAACATCCTGGTTCACTAACGAACTGCAGAAAATGAAGACAGCTGGGCGTGCTTTGGAGCGCCGTTACAAAGCCTCGGAACTCACTGTGCATAAACAAGCCTATCCGGAACATCAAAGGGCCTTCTCTAAATCCCTCAGAGAAGCACGATCAAAATTTTACTCCAACATAATAAAAGAGAATACTGGAAACTAAGCAGCTATTCTCCACCATGAATCATCTCCTCAAGCCACAAACAGCCCCGCACATAGAAACTACAGAAGAACACTGCAACAATTTCATGGACTTTTTCAGCTCCAAAGTTGACTCCATCCGTGCCATCCTATCTGACTGTCTCTCCACTCTACCTATCCTGACTGTTGACACACAGTCTGCGATCTCCCAGCCTCTCCACTGCTTCCCTGAAGTCTCACAGCAAGAGGTTGAGGACATCATCAGGAGGATGAAAACCTCTACTTGTGCCCTTGACCCCTTTCCTACAGTCCTGGTGAAAACAAACATCTCTATTATAAGTCCTCTGATCACCACAGTGATAAATCACTCCATCCAAGCTGGCCATGTTCCACCTGCCCTAAAAACAGCCATAATTTTTAGGGCAGGTGGAACGGACAGGACAGAGTACGTCTCCATTGGAGGTGCAAGATCAGGGATACACACTGTCACCTGTGGGGTCCCTCAAGGGTCAGTCCTTGGCCCCACCCTTTTCACACTCTACATGCTCCCCCTTGGCCAGATCATTCGTCGCTTTGAGTCTCATTTCATTGTTATGCAGATGACACACAACTGTACATTAAAATGGACTCAAGCCCCTCTGCAACTTTGCTTCCACCATCACCACTATCTACTATCACCACCTGTCTGGAGGAGATAAAGGTGTGGATGAAGCACAATTTCCTGCAGTTAAACAGCTCCAAAACAGAAGTCATACTTGTTGGCACCCCTCACCAGATCCAGTCATCCTCCATAACCAGCATCACGTTTTCCGGGCAGGTCATTCCCCTCTCCATATCCGTCACTAACCTTGGTGTTATATTTGACCCTCACCTCACCTTTGAGGCTCACATCAAACGTCTCTGCTAAAACTTCTTCCATCACCTCAGAACTATTGCCAAACTCCGACCCTCACTCTCCTTTCCTGACGCCGAAAAGCTCATCCATGCCTTTGTCTCCTCCAGGCTGGATTACTGCAATGCACTACTGATTGGAACCCCTAGCAAGAGCATCCAAAGGCTCCATTATGTGCAGGACAGTGCTGCTAGGATCCTGATGAGAGTGTGAAATTATGAACACATCACACCCATCCTCGATTCACTTCATTGGCTTCCCATCTCTGCCAGGATTGATTACAAGGTCTCCCTCCTCACTCACCAGTGCGTCCATGGCAACGCCCCCTCCTATCTTAAAGAACTGCTAACCACACAAACCTCATCACGACCCCTCTGCTCGACCAACTCTCACCATCTCCACCCCCCCAGGACTAAGTTCCGCACCTTAGGGGACCGAGCATTCTGTTCTGCCGCCCCTCGTCTATGGAATAGCCTCCCTGAATACCTGAGGGCACCACAGACTGTTGAAAGTTTTAAAATGTAAAACTTTCCTTTTTAGCAGAGCCTATGACCACTAAGTTGCTTTTGACTTTCAGGTGTTTTTTTTCTTTTTTTCTTTTACTAATGTTTTCTTTTATTGGTGGTTTTCCTGTAGCACTTTGAGATTTATTTAAATGTAAAGTGCTTTACAAATTAAATATATTATTATTATTATTATTATTATATACACACAGATAAGTATATATATATATATATATATATATATATATATATATATATATATACTTTTGGAACTTTGGGTCATGACCGAAAGAATAAAATCCAGGATACAAGCGGCCGAAATGAGTTTCCTCTGCAGGGTGGCGGGGCGCTCCCTTAGAGTTAGGGTGAGGAGCTCTGTCACCCGGGAGGAGCCAGCTGAGGTGGCTCGGGCATCTGTTACGGATGCCCCCGGGATGCCTCCCTCTGGAGGTGTTCCTGGCATGTCACGCCGGGAGGAGACCCTGAGGAAGACCCAGGACATGCTGGAGTGACTATGTCACCCACTTGGCCTGGGAATGCCGGCGATGCATTGCAATGCGGGGCATGCACGATTCAGCATCGATGCGGCAACGTGCCATAATCGATTATGTCACTGTTTATTTTCTGGCCTTGAGTGGACAATAAAGTTGTAAAGTTTCAATTACTTCCGGGGGCATTTCCGGAGCAACGTTGCAATGACATGCGCAGCCTGTAGCTACATGCTAAGCGGCAGCACTAGCTAGCATAACAACAACAGTATCAGGGCCGTCCCTGTGTGAGAACGGGTAATCCGGAGGAGCGGAGCCGGGGCGTGTCGGTCTGACAGTCTGATACACAGGTCCTTCACTCAACTTAATACAGAGAAATGTCCCACAAAGCAACGTTACAGGACCGAACAAGAGTAACGTAGTAACTGTAACTGTCTTTGCCAACTTATATGAGGAAAACAAATACCGCAGCTGTACATGGAGCAGCGTCCGTCCTCCCGCCTGTCCTCCCGACTATTCCTCACATTTCTGCTCCAAAATCAGCGTCTGGCACCGGCAAACAACTTTAACTCAACGAGTGTTTGTGACGAAAATAAATCACAGCGACCGTCAGCTCTCCCGACCGAGACTTCAGGGAACTTTCCCCCAAAAAACAGCCTCCGTCCCCGTGAGTGACAGAGTCAGACAGTGTCCTGTTTACTGATGGTGATTATGTATAATTATGTAGTTTAGTGCGAAAAACTTAACAAACTTAAGTCACTTTCCAGGATGTTTGGTGAGTCAGGATCTCAATCACTACACATTATAACAGCATCCACATGATTATAAACTGTCTGCGAGTTTGGATTAACAGAGGGGAACACCTAACAGGAGAGTGATAATACACACATAGCAGCCAATAAAATCTGAAAAAATCTTTCTGACTGCTTGTATTGCCTCATGACTGATGAAACATTTGCCTTGTTGAGTGCAGTAGAATTTTGATGCATCGCAATGCATCTTAGAATCGAATTGAATCGAATCGTTACCTGGTGAATCGTAATCGAATCGAATCCTGAGGGCAGTGCCAATGCACACCCCTAATCTACAGTGCCGCATACTGACGAAAATCCCACTTTTCATGTGCTATCTGTGAGGCCCTGGCCTTGTTCAAGTCCTTCCTGCCTGTCAGTAGTACAGAAGGCACAGGTCTTTTTCATCTTCTATTTGACAGTTGCTTCATCAGCTGCGTGCGTCATCAGTTTTTGCTTTTGGAAAGGTTGATTGTATCCTTTCTGATACAGAATAAATACAGAGGAGTAAAAACTAAAACGGTATAAATACTAAACCAGTAAAAGAAATTTAAAAAACTTGAAAGAAAAAGATCCTTCTCTGATGTTTCCTTTTGAACAAACTTCAGTCTCCATGCCAGAGACCCACTCCCATCTTCTGCATTGTAGTGGTCCTCCTAAAGATAAGAGTGCTATTCAGTTTATTAAATGAGCATACTAAAATATCTTTTGACTTGTATCCTTAAAGCTGCATTTGTGCCCTCAGATGAAGAATTTGCACAATCATAGTCAACTTTTACAGTGCTGATCTCTACTGAGATTTAAAACCAGAGATGAGCAAAGGAGAGATGGAATGGCAGAGATGGTAGGCACACCACATAAAAACATAGCCCAACAGTAAAACAATTTGAACAGTGATGAGTAAGATCAGGTTTTTAAGTGGGTTCTAAGTAGGTTAGAATTCCTATTTAATGTATTTACAAACTTGCTCTTGAGATCAGCCAGGTATGGGAACAAGGACGGCGATGTCCTTTGCATATTCCTCTTTGACACACACTTAAGACACACAGACACACTATGCTGTATGAGATCCAAAAAAGTATCAATGTGTAAATGACACCTTCAGAAAAAAAGGAGTGTTGTACTGGACCAATGAAAGCCAAACATTCATAGCAGGTATCTAGCCATCTTCACTTGCCATGTGCACAACTAATATCATGACAATATTGCGTTGTCTGCCATCCGTCAGGCTTTTTGCCCGAGCATACTCATTTATGATTCCCTCCCCTCCAGGTTTGTTCCTCAGGGTGACTTGGGAGTAATAAGAAAAAACACTGACACATTTCAAAACAATAGTGAAATAACTCATCATAAAAGTCACAGTTCGAATCGTTTTGAGTAACAGTTTTTCCAACCTGGCAAAAGAAAAAGATTATGGTAACAGCTGGATTATTTAAAAATCTGTAGTCTATTATACTATACTATACTATCTACTATAGATTTAGTATATTTTTTCATTGATTTTTATTTTTTTATTTCATGTAATTATTGTAATGTTAATTCTAAATATAATATCTTATACATTCATGATCACCGTACTATATGATTGGTTATACGCCATGAGTACTGTAACAGGACAATAGATGAAATAGGTCTCTGACTTTTCTGTGTTCATATCCTCATTAGTTATTGAATGCTTTCTGTGGCTGTGTCCCAATTCAGGGTCTGCACACTTCCAGTGCGCATTTGAAGTGCAATTATGTCACTATGCAGTGGCGAAGGGTGTCCCAATTCAAAGTGTTCTCATGATGCACCCCACAAATGCGCACTCCTATTACCTGTTTTTGGAGTGTGCACCGCTACTCCACTTCGTGGTCTCACATATCCCAAGATTCATCGCACGCCCGAAGAGAAGAAATAAATAGATAAATAATGGCGACCTCAAGTGGTGCAGATCTCGCATTTAAATGTAAGTATTGGGTTTATACTCATTTTTTAATCATTTGAACATCCAATGCCAGATATGTTAAACTTCAAGGGACATTAAAACCTCAAAATGTCCGTTTAAATATGTTAGTAATGCTCAGCATGATGCCTTTGGAAGTAACTTTCACTTTCAAACGTTAGACGTTCAAACTTATATCTTATATCGTATTGTGACTGTGGAGATGTTAGAGGCTTTTTTTACTTCATATACATAAATGGACCAAGATGAACAGATTTAGATCAGGCTGCTTAATTTCCAGACTGTAAAGCTGTAAAGTCTAGTTAAACGTTTGAATAAAGAGGTAAGTTTATGATTATCCTCATGATGATTATATCTGTTTGCTGTATTAGAACCCTTTTGTCTGTTGACGTAACACAAAACATCTTTTACATTTCATTGTGTTTTAGGGAGCAAACAGAGAGCTTCATCACTGTCCGATGGCAGAACAACATTTTTTTACAGGATGAAACATTCCGCCGCGGCTGGATGGAAGTAAGGCAATAATAAATCATGAATAATAAATAGCCGATTTGTCAGTTCTGATGTCACTTTTTGTAAATATTTGCATCGCTGTGTTAATGTGATCTTGTGTTTACCTTTTCTCTTGCTTCGAGGAGGATGGAGGAGGACATGAGGCTGCAGAGAGGATGGAGAGGCTCTTCTCTGCTCCAGAGGACAATCCTGACATTATTTCTGTTATGTAGTTAATTTATGAGCTATTTTCAAATTATTTGTTCATAATTGTTCATTTTATATAATTCATTAAATACAATATTGTTCTATTGTTACACGGTGTCTATTCCATTCAGTAAGAACAGCTTAACTACAATTTATAACAGCAAACGGCATCAAGTGCTACTTTTCAGGGACAACAAGGGATTGAATGTTTTCTTTTATTATTAAGGTCTTAACATTTACAACTATTAACAAAATTAGAGCATACATAAATATTTACAGATTATTATTCACTATTAACAAAAACAATTATTATTAAAAGCAATATTAAAACAGTTACAGATGATGGACAATAACAGGCTGAACAGGAGTCCCTGCAGTGCTGCTGGGCTGGATGGTGTCAGTGGGACATCACTGCATCCACTGGCTTGGGTTGTTGTCCAGGAGAGAGCTTCTCATGCGCAGAGTTACTTTCGTTGTCAGACGTCAGAAAATGTCCGGTACAAAAGTTACAAAAAGCCTCAAAATGGGGAGAAAAGTACAAAAATCCTTTATATCTCCAAAACTATCAGCTGTTAGTTTATCCGCTGCTTTCGAAGAGTGAAAAAAAAGCTGTACTTGGTGTTTGGGGGTCCAGTCTCCTCTTTCCACCACATCGTCCATCAACTGGGTCTGCAGTTCTGACTCAATCGACGGCTGCAATGTCACTAGGAATGTTTTAAGAAAGAGGCAGAAAGTAAAGTGCTACTTGAAGAAATTATCCGTCTCCATCCTGCTCTTTCTATCAATAAGACTGCACAAACCACCACACACCGAACCTTAACGTTACATTTGGTGGCAGCGGTGGGATCTCTTACGGTGATTTTGTGCGTTTAGTGAGTTTTTTTTATTTTCTGTCGATATCGTCAGATTTTACCACACGGTGGATTATCATCACATTTTGCTGCACAGACTTTTTTTTTCACTCTTCGAAAGCAGCGGATAAACTAACAGCTGATAGTTTTGGAGATATAAAGGATTTTTGTACTTTTCTCCCCATTTTGAGACTTTTGTACCGGACATTTTCTGACATGTCTGACAACGAAAGTAAGAGAGTAAGAGAGTAAGCTCTCTCCCGGACAACAACCCAAGCCAGTGGATGCTGTACCGTCTACTGCTGCTCCTGTAGCCCCAGCAACTGTCTCCAGTGCCCTGAAAATTGACCTTCCACCTGCTTTTAAAGGAGATGGGACAGAATCTTTCACAAGTTGGTCTCGACGTTTTGAAGTAGCAGTACAAGCTATGACCTCACCTAATGCTGATTTGTCCCCCATGATGGCCTCCATCCTCCCCACTCGCTTAGCTGATGCTGCATTCCTGTACTGGGACAGCCTGCTTTCTTCAACTCAGAAAGACTATGATCTAGTAAAGAGAAGCTAAGAGAAGTTTTTGGACCAAAATACTCCCTGCCATTCTTCCAAACACATGTGAATGCTCGCCCTCATAAGTCAGGTGAAAGTTTGGATGTGTACAGTGCAGACATCATTCGTCTTGTGCTAGAAGCTTCCCCCAACTATGACCACAATGCACTGGAAGGTGAGAAATTTTGCCATTTTGTTGCTGGCTTGGACCCAGTCTTACAGTCAAAAATTCATGAGATGGGTGCAGAGAACCTTGACGCCGTGCCAATTGCCAGCCGCTGTGAGAGAGCACGTGCAGCGCTGCAACTGACCACAGCAGCATCCCCATGCACTCAGCCTTCAGAACAAGTAGCTATGATTAGACCTAAACCTTCTGTCAACAAACTTCTCCAAGAAGTTGAGCAGCTGACCCTTACAGTCACCAGCTTAAAGCATGAAGTACAGCAGTTACATGAGAAACACAGTCACCTTGCACAGCGCTTTGACTCCAGAGCTGACAGATCCTCCACCAGTGATGCTCGATACAGTGTACGCAGTCCCTCTCCCTCACCCTATCACACCAAACAATGCCCCAGAAACTACCACTCACCTGAAAAGTATTATGGTTATAATCCGGAATCCCGCTATGAACATTGTCCTCCCTCTCCTGATCAGCAGAGATACAATGAGTAGAACAACAATGACAAAAGTGACAGACATCACTCCCCTTCACGCTCCTCCTACCAGTACTCCAGGTATGGTTACCATGACAACGATCGTAGCAGACACAGACGCAGCCCTAGTCCAGCTCCACTGAGAAATAGAGATGCAGCTCCACACATGAAGAGTAGTGTCCACTTCCAGTCTCCTGAAAGGCGTGCAAATTCCAGTTCCAGCCGTCAGGGAAACTTTCAGTAGCTGCTGTTGAGGGGCAAACATCAGCTACTGCACCACAGCCCCAGAAGGATACTCCACAGTTAATGCATGATGATAGTGACCCACGACCTGATGACTCTGTCTCTTCTAACATCATTGCTGTTGTGGAGGGCATTGAAGTGTGTGCTTTAATTGACTCTGGCTCTTTTGTTTCCATTGTGAGTGAAGATTTAAAGAAATGTCCCATGACAGCCTCCTCTGTGCGAGCTCATTCAGTCAATGGGCAGCACCTGGACATCATAGGCAAGTTAACCGTTGGAATCAGACTTGGAAAACAGGTATGGCAGCAGGAGTTTGAAGTTCTTAGAGGTGCATACCAGCCAGTCATACTAGGTTGGGATTTTCTGGATAAACACCATGCCCTCCTCGATCTCAGAAACAAAGTACTGCAACTTTGGGATATGAAAATTCCTCTAGTACCCCAAGGACATGAAGTGGCTGCTTGCTGTAATGTGTCTGTGCTAACACCCACAAAGATTCCAGCTATGAGTGAAACCCTCATCACGGCCTGTGTATCAGCAGCTACACCTGCTTTACCCTATGCCAACTGACTATTGTGGTGTTCTCATGCCCAGTCCAGCCTGTGACATCGTCGTGGTACACTCACTCCGCGAAGTTCAAAATGGCACAACTACGGTTTGAGTCTTAAATCCCTCCAGAGACGACATTGAGCTACACACCACCATCAACACCTTGGTGAGTTTCATGCTGCGTCATCTGTTGACATTCTACCAGCGGAAGAGGCATGTTGCGCAACCTCTCCTGTGTATGATTCAGGTCCACCTGTACAGATCAATGACACAAACCTGTCATCCTCCCAGGTTCAGTCTCTGAAATCACTGCTCCAGAAATACACAGAAGTATTCAGTAAACACTCAGAGGACTATGGCCGCACAGGCATGATCAAGCATCATATTTGCACTGCTAATGCCACACCAATATAACAGAGAGCTTACAGAGTAACCCCAGAACAGAGAGCTGAAATACAAACTCAAGTGGAAAACCTGCTCAAAGCAGATGTCATTGAAGAAAGCTATAGCCCCTGGGAAGCGCCAGTTGTTTTGGTATGCTGCTTTGTCGGGTTTTTTGTCGGGCTCTGCTTGGTTCTCCACAATGGACCTTCAACATGGCTTCTGGCAAGTTGACCTGGAGGAGTTAGACCATGAAAAGACAGCATTCACAACAGGCAGTGGACTACATCATTTCAAAGTAATGCCAATGGAACTCACTAATGCGCCAGCCACATGCCAGGGCTTAATGGAAATGGTACTGCGGGGTCTCTCATGGAAAACCTGCCTAGTGTATTTGGATGATGTCCTTATTTACAGCCGCTCTTTCAGTGAACATCTCCAGTCTTCTCCAGATTCAAGTCAAGTGGTTTGAAACTAAATCCATCAAAATGTTGTTTTGCCAGAGATCAGGTCATAGTTTTGGGCCATGTTGTATCCAAAAACGGCATTCAATGTGAAAATTGTTCTAGGCTGGCCTACTCCACGCTCAGCGACAGAAGTAAGAGCATTCTTGGGACTTTGTTCATATTACTGCAAGTTTATCAGGGACTTTGCACATCACAGTGTCTCACTGCATGCACTTACTGCTGGACTTCTCAATGTCAGGATGCATTCACTTACCTGAAACATGCACTCTCAAACTCTCCTGTGGTTTCATTCCCAGATTTCATTTTACCGCTCCCTCTACACAGATGCTTCAGGCTCTGCTATTGGTGCTGTGCTGGCTCAGAAACAGGGACATCAGGAAAAAGTGATTGCCTATGTTCTAAAGCCATGTTCTAACAAAAGCAGAAAGGAGATGGTCAACCTAAGATAGAGAGCTCTGGTCTATTGTTTGAGCAGTAAGACATTTTCTCCATTACCCGTACAAGCAGCCATTTGTCATTATTACAGATCACAAACCTCTTTTGGGTCTCAGAAAAATACCTATTTATAATGACAGAACTGGTCGTCGTGCATGCTGGGCTCTTGAACTTGATCCTTTTGAATGGACTACCGCCACCTTAACGCAGATGCAATGTCACGTCGCCCTGATAACACCAGGCCAACAGAGCAGAACACCCCCTGTCCTACTCCCACCAGTCCACACACTGTCATAGTCAGCTCCCTGAAGAAGATCTTAAACAGGAACAGCAACAAGATCCTGGTCTGTCTGAGGTTATTGGCTGGAAAACTAAAGGTCAGGAACCACCCTACTGGCGCTTGAAAAACGCACACCTGCTGAGAAAACGCTTTGGCATGAGTACCATAGACATACCTTTCACAATGGTTTACTTTGTTGTAAAGTTTTCAACCCACCCACTAAGTCGGTGCTGCATCAAGTTGTTGTTCCCCAAGCCTTGAAAGACACTATCCTACAACTGCTGCATGGAAATCCAGTAACTGGTCATTTGTCTGCAGATAAAGTTCTCAATCGTGCACAGCAACTCTGACTGCCTCAACCAAGTTGCTTTGGCTTACAACACCAGCCCTCACTCTACAACAGGTTTCACTCCATTCTTCCTCACACACAGTCATGAAGCCAGAATGCCTGCCAACGTGCTGTTACCAAATAACATGCCATCTTCATCAATTCCGAGCTCTCCTACTGACTATGTTGCACAGTTGACTCAGAAACTTCAGTCAGCCTTTGGTTCTGCTGCATGGAATAGAGACTGTGCCCACAACCAGCAGAAGCAACAGTATGACAAAAGTGTGTATGACCCTATGCTCCTGGAGACCATGTGTGGTTAAATGACCCCACTACATCAAAACAAAAACTCACCAACTCTTATCCGACTCCATCCTGCTCTTTCTATCATTAAGACTGCACAAACCACCACACACCAAACCCTCACGTTACAATAATAATAATAATAATAATGATAATAATAATAATAATGAATTATTATTATTATTATTATTATTATTATAAATCATTACAACAAACAAAAATATCTACCAAACACTTAGATAGGAATAATGCCTTTAAAATTAAAATAAAATCTTATGTGGCGATCAGCAGTTTATATCATCGTCAGCATTAACGCAATGTATTGGTAATAACCCCAAACTATTAGCTAGCTAATAATGATAATATTGATAACATTATTGTGCATTCAATAACAGGTTTACCTCTCCACAGTCCTCTCAGCCAGAGATAAACCAGAGCTGCTTCTCCCCTTCCTCCACATGGAGAAGAATTAAAAAGGAAATCAGCGAAAACCGGCTAAAACACAACGTGAACAGGCCTTAATATGTAGCGGAAAAACACCCAATCTGGCTGTTGTGTATAAAAAGGATGCTGGATGAGAGGTTTGTGCATGCAACTCACTTTACTTTCGATCAAAACGAAACTTAACTATTTCAGACAGAAACAGCTGCATAATAAACATGTAGTGAGGCATTACCCAACGAACACAGATTAATTTGTCCTGACCGGACATAACACAGGCAACACCAGCCTCCACAGAGTCGTACCGCCGCATGTGTCATCAACATGCTAAGCATGAAGGCAAAAACAAATGAAGGCAGCAGCAATACCCCAGACTCTGCCTCCACCATTAATATGGCATCTATGATTGATGTTGATATGTATGCTTGCTTAAAACAATTTCAAGAAAAGGTCAGTGATGATCTAAAATCTGACCTTTTTGTGTAAACTTTGCCTGCCGTGTTTCAAGAAACAACTTCGTACATCAACAACGTCAACAGCAAACCTGAAAAGGTACATTGAACTAAAGGTATATGCGTATACTCACTGAATATAATGGGTTTCACCAGTACAGTGGAACCGAGTAAAGCATAGTCACACAATTACCTTATTACCTTGTACATGTATGTAAATACAGTGCTGGAGATTGTATTTAATTAACAGTCTTTGTGTTTGTTCAAGGGTTCCGTTTTAGACCATTTTGATTAGTACTTCAGTTGGATTGGTGTTTTGTTTTTCTTTACTTTCTTTTTTGAGAGTGGGGGGGATTCATCTGTAAAGTATTTTTGTACAGAATGTGATGATATTTTATATGCTTCTGGTCTGAACAGTTGAAGATATTAAAGCTGATCTCCAGTGACTGTTTGCTCCTTTCGTAAAATAATCAGTGTATTGAATAACAATTATAAAAATCATGATTAGCCTATATGGGCTGTGGCAATCATTTAGAAAAATAATAGCTTGCAGCAACATATGGGGGAACAAAAGAACTATGAACTAGTTCATTTTTGGAACTGTGAACTTCGTTCAAAATTTTGAATTATGAACTATGAACTGAACTAGTTTATTTTAACATTTGTGTACTGAACTTTGAAGTAGTTCATGTAGAAAGTGAACTTTCCCAACACTGGAGCTAGACACGCAAATTGCTCTGTAGTTGGTTGTATAAATCAACATAAGTGCCTATATTCTGCCCCAGCTACAGAAAAACAGAAGAGACAGTGGTTGCACTTCATTTTTAACGACTATGTTCCGGCTGTGGTTCGTGTTGCTAAACACTTCACATCGGCTGCTTCAGTAACGAAGGTCAGTACAAAGCTGGCTTTGCCTCAACACTGACCCTTCGTTAAAGGATCAGTACCAACCACACGGGACCCAGCAACTGCACCCGAGCCACTGATAAGTGTACAGTTGCCTACGAGTATGATGGAGTCAGCCATGAAAAGTACGACTGGTTTCGCCAGCCTTTCACCACCTCCGCCGTGCATCACCTGCCATCAGAGCTGCAGGATGCCCTGCTAGATCTCTCCTCTGACCGCACATTACAGACTGCTTTCTCGGCATGCGCACTGGAAGAGTTCTGGTTGTCAGTAGCAACAGAGTACGCAACCGATGTACTGTTTCCATTTGCATCCACATACTGTGTGAAAAGACCTTTCCTGGGGGAATTTATCTGCATTTATTTTTGTTGTTCTTACCTCTGAATTTTGAGGAAATGTCTCTTCAAAATTCCTATGCTTCGTCTCATAATGTTGTTTCAAATTGGAAATCAACAGCTATAGTCTCCTGGCCTGTTAAGCACATGGGTCTTGTGCTGGTTGGAGGGAGAATGAATGCATTTTTTTTCAGTCCATTCTTCTTTGAATTGCCAATTTTCACTGTCCACTTTTCTTTTAGCAGTGAACTTGGAACACGGCATTTTCGTGCAATTGAGGCTCCTACAGCCGGAAACATGTCAATATGCGAACCAGAGTCCTGCACAGGTTCGGGAACCGCACAAATTGGATGAAACGGGTGAAAAATAATGTACTGTGTTGGACACGGGTGCGGATCGGGTCGGAAGCCTAGAGATCACAGGTCGGGTTTTGTGATTGCCATTTTCAAGGCGTCATGTGCGATAGGCCTGTAATCATTCAGTCCGACTATGGCAGGTTTTTTGGGGATGGGGACGATGATAGAGGCCTTTAGACATGTGGGGACGGTGGCATGTGTCAGACAGAGGTTGAAGATTTTGGTGAGGACCCCTGCCAGTTGGTCTGCACATGCTTTAATCACGGCCCCCGGGATACCATCAGGATCAGCAGCTTTCCTGGGTTCACTGCTGTTAAGTTTTTTTTCACCTCATGCTCCTGGAGAGAGAGAGGTGGGGTGCTGGAACCAGGGGGAGGCAGTAACTGCAGGTGTGTGGTGGTGGTCTCAAACCGGGCAAAGAAGCTGTTTAGCTCCTCTGCCAGTGTGCTGCTGCTGTTGGAAGATGTGGGAGGGGGGTTACCTTTGTAGTTGGTTAGGGCCTCGATGCCCCTCCACATCTGATGCAGGTTATTGTCCGTCAGGTATCCTTCTATTTTATTCTTGTAGGAGACCTTGGCCTGTTTGATGCCCCTCCTCAGGTCAGCTCTGGCAGTGCTGTAGAGAGCTCTGTCTCCCATCCTGAAGACCGAGTTACGAGCGCTGATCAGGGTCTGGACTTCCTTTATCATCCAGGGCTTTCTGTTTGGAAAGACCCGGATGCGTCTATCCTCAGTGACATTATCTACACAGCACCTGATGTAGAAGAGGACAGACTCAGTGTGTGTGTCCAAGTCCTGATCTTCAAAAATGCTCCAGTCTGTGCAGGCAAAGTAATCCTACAGCTGGTTGAGAGCATTTTCAGGCCAAGCTTTGATGGTCTGGGTGGCTGATTTTGTTTGCCTTCTGAGGGGGGTGTAGGCAGGGAAAAGGAGCAGAGAGAGGTGGTCTGATTGTCCAAGGTGGGGGAGGGGGGTCACTCAGTAGACATGCTTGATGTTAGAATAAACATAATCAAGCGTGTTTTCTCCCCTGGTTGCACACTTGACGTGCTGGTGAAATTTGGGGAGACCAGTCTTGAGGCATGCTTTGTTTAAGTCCACAGCAATGATGCATTCCTCATATGAGCTCATTCATGTGTGCTTGCCCCCTCCCAGAACTCCCATTCCCCACGCTGGCTTACTTTCATTTTAAAAAATTGCGTCTGTCTAATTTTCCTTCAGCTGCAGGTTGGGCGTCGGTATCAATTTATGGTGGGTCGGTTCGGGTGTGGAATGTAATTTGTGCTACTGTCAGAAAACGGGTCAGATGCGGTTTTGCTAAAATAATACCCGTGCAGGACTCTGATGAGAACTGCTCCAAAAACGAAAGTGAAAGTTAAAAATTGCGCTCGCAGCAGTGAGTGACCCAGTAACACGTTGTCTGTGTATCGTTGCCAACTACCGGTATACACATGCTTGACCCAACCAAAACACATAGTGAAGGAATAACAGTTCGGGGGCCACAAATAGTTGGCTGGCGGGCCGGATGTGGCCTGGGGGCCGCCTATTGAGGACCACTCCTGTATATCATTAAAATTGTAGCACAGTAAAAATATATCACGTTTCTAAAAACGTTTCTAATCGGCAAAGACGATGACCACTGAGAACAGCTAGGGGTCAGGTGACCATAATTATAGATGATTTGAAAAACAAACAATTCTCATCTGTGATTAAACAATTGCAAACAATTGCAATTAAATAATTGCACCTTACTTGACTATTTCCATTTTGCGGTACCTTATACTTCCACTTAATTATGTAAAATATTGTACTTTTACCCCGTTAAATGTATTTGACAATTTTGCAGATTATACACTGTAAATATTCTTTTTCATATTCTTCCTTTCAAATCTCTTAATTATTTTTTTTCTTTTAAGATTATGATTTACCTGGGTGAGTATTTTTTTACCAAGCTGCAATAAATTAATTAGACCCAGAGATGTACATTTTAAACCTAGTTTAATGAATCAGCCATTAGTTAAAACTAGTCAACTTGCAGTATACAGTGTATTGATACATGTAAATATATGAACAATACGATCAGTGGTGTAGTGGATATTTTATCACTGGGGGAACTCTCCAAAAAGAAAAGGGGGTTACTTTAATTAGGTCACCCGGTTAGACCCAAATTATGAATGCTTGAGCCATATATCATTGCAATCAGACGGCTCTCCTTCTCTCTCTCACACAAACACACTCACACACACACACACACACACACACACACACACAGCGCTTCTCAACACACAGATTCAAAATGATGCACAATTTGGCCCCACGACAAAAAGTAGCACATTATAGTCCTAATAACTGCATGAATGCTTGAAGTATAGACGTACGGCAATGCAAATAGCAGATGGCGCTGCTTGCCTCACACACACACAAAACTAGCAGATGGCGCTGCTTGCCTCACACACAATTAGCAGATGTTGCTGCTTCTCTCTCATAAAGGCACTGCCCCCTCACACAGGCTTCAAATCCTTTTTATATATAATATATATATCCTATATATATATTTTTTAAAAACTGATACTCACCATTGTTGTCCTATTGCTGTCATAGAAAACGCCACAATGGGTCTGGATCCTTGCAATGTTCGGCTCCAGCCTGGCATGTTCTATTGTCTTCAGCTGAGCGATGGCGTCTCAGCCAAGTGGTCACATATGGAGTTGGGTTCTACTGGATTATAGGTGGGCCATGTAACTTGATGAACATCAAGGTGGACACCTGTTCGATTAACAATTTGCTTCTCGTTGGGGTGATTATCAGATTCATGTTGCTGAATCCCCTTTCGCATTCTGCTGTGCTGCATTGTATCAGTCTGGTACAGTTCAGCAGAGGCCTCAGCTCGGCAGGTGGAACATCTCCAGCAGTAGTCTCAACAAAGTCACGGAATGCATTTATAACACTCCTAGACAGCAGCCTGAAACTTTGGCACAATTCACTCACTTGCACCTCTCCATATCCAGATGGCATGTACTGAGCGGGTGGCCAGTTCTCACGTTCCAGAACTTTCAGTTGCGTCAGCAACTGAACATAGCCAGAGTTCGACTGTGATGGAGCCTGTGAGGCTGCTCCACGAAGTGACGCAGTAGCGAACATCCTATTGCTCAGGTTGTTGCTTAGACTCCGGAGAAATTGCTGACGATTGATAGCGACAATCTTGGAGTTGTCTGTGAGCACAACTGTGCCCAGTCGGCCTTGTGATATTGGCTCTTTGGCTGCAAGGACCTTGGTCCCAGGTCGCTTGCCTAGTCCACTGATGAAACGAATGCTGCGGAGGATTAGCTTGTCGGCATAGTCGACTGATGTTGAGCGCCTCTGCAAACATTCAGATAACAGAGCCAACTTGCTCAGCACATCGTACATAAGCGCCAAATCCAAAAGGAACTGCTTTGAAGTCAGTCGCTTTAACAGATCGCCATACGTTTTTTTGTCGTTTGCTTATCGCTTCTCATCCGTTGTCGCATAGTGAAAGTGAGCACAGAGAGACTCCAAGTTATTCCAAACAGCAGATAATGTGCGATACGAACTGGCAACCCATCTGGTGCTCAACACACAGTCAATCTTTCTGACTTGTTGGTGCAACTCGGCAGCACACTTGGCCAGTTCTCATTGGTTAAGGGGTGATCGGCTGTACACAGTGTACAACTTGTCTATAAACGCCTGAAAATGATTAACATCTCTCACATCAGACACTGTGTCCCCCACAGCCAGCTCCAAGCAATTGTTTAGGCAATGCCAAGTAATGATGTTGGGATACAGGTCACAAAGTTGCTTGGCCATACCCGATTTCCATCCCAACATGACACTAGCCCCATCGCTTGCAAAAGCAGCAAAATGTTTTTTTCAAGTAAGCGTCGTGGAAGCCATGTGCTCCAAGGCATTTTAGCAGGTGTTGGGTAATTTTCTCTGCTCTCTGGTCTGGGAGCTCAATTAAATCCAAAAACATTAAGTGTGGGTCGAAGGTCTTACTTGTCCGTTTCACATTTAATGTAAATAATCAATGTTTGCACCCTAGGCTCGTCGACTCATCTATAAGAATAGAAAGTTTACCTTCTATATCCTGAATTTGTTGGCAAATTCTTTTTCGCATCTCAGAGCCTATGTGATCAGTAATTTGAGTAGCACTGTACTGTGAGTGCAACCTGGTGCCAATGTCCACTCCATTCTCTTTCTGCAGCTCTAGCAACCTGTTGATGTCAAAAAATGGCCTGTCGTTCTGGGCCAAGTAGTAAGCAGAACGGAATACCGCTCATGTAGCTTTCAGGTGTGAAGCAGTCATGCTGTTACACTTTTCAAGTGTTTCCTTTTTTGCCGTATCTTGAATCCATTGAATCCAATATTTGTGAATTACAGTATGTATTATTACTTTATTAGAAGCCATACAATGGCAAAAATGATAACAGAGGTAATGTTTTTAAAAAAAATATTTATTAGACAAATTTTTAAAAAAAAATCTCGCCAGAAAGACGTCCCCCGACCACTAAACCACTGAATACGATGTGCTTTTACTTTTTATGCTTAAGTATATTAATTGGACTGTTGCTGCTGGTCTAGGTTTTGAGAGGTGACCATGACTACAGAAATTTGGGGAAAAGTCGCTATTGATAATAATAAACATTTACCATTAAACAGGTAAAAAAATGACCGGTACTCTGACGAGCTTTTATCAAGAATACTTTGTACTTTCGATTTATTATTTTTATACCAGTAGCATTACTTTGAATTTAATAACAAAAAAGAAAAAGTAATTTTACTCACATTTTGAGAACACAACAGTCCTCTTTTCACCACAGCTATTGGCTAAGCTGAAAACAATAATAGGTCCACTATACTTATCTTAACTAAAGAAGATTAATTGTATTGTTGTACAGTTTTGTACAAGAGTCTAGGGCTAGGCTAGGCCCAAAAGTTCAAGGACATACCTAAATACATGATATTCATTTCTATATTTTAAGTCTTCTCAAAAGCACTTCATTAATACTGAGGCTGGGAGACAGAATCAAACTTAATATGTTTAAACAAATACTGTCCCTCATGATTATTGGTACATAATATAAATATAATGTCATTTTGATTAATAATCATCAGTAATTTCCACATAGTATTATGTGTAGTGTGTAAGTATTAGAAAAAGGAAAACAGTCTGGTCAATTTAGAAAATTATATCATGTTAGTGTAAGTCAGCCTTTCAAACCAGGAAATGACACCAGTCATGCCCTATCACAATATAATGATATCCAAACTCTAAGACGATATACAGTTTCGTATCTCATTATACTGCCCAGACCAAACAAGATCTGATAAATGTGCATGCATGGAAAAGCTACCAAGTATAAACTGACATCCCAAGCATTTTGTTCCATAGGTTATTGTGACATAAGTATATAAGTAATGTTTGATTCACCAAATTCCAATAAAAGACCTGATGATTAGTTGCCCCTCATAACAAATGTACTTTTAATAATTGTACTTTTGCATCATTGATGACAAGAAAACATCCCTTATAATTACAATATTAAAAATATAGCAATTTAGTAGTTTTAACACCAACATGTTTTAAGTAACTAAACATGTACACATACACTGTTATTGCCATCACTTCTTGTGACACTTTCGTAGCTGACCGAGAAACTCCATGTGGGTGACTTAGCTGTGCCATTTCATTTGAGCTTGCAACGGGACTAGGAGGCTGGGTATCTTGAATTTTATTATGAATGTTATGCACTGGCACCAAATAAACAGCAGGACTAAAAACTGCACCTCTACTGGATTCTATTCAGAGAAAATCACACTTGTTCACCAAACACACAGCAAGCAAAAACTGCATCCCGACCGAATCGATCCAGAGTAAAACACGTGTTTGCCAGTCAAACAGCAGGGCAATGCAAGAGACCCGTAATGGCGGCATAAATCAAGTTTAAGATGCCATTGTGGGTGTGGTTATGCTTTATTACTCCAATAGGATTTCCTCTGGCTCTTGTGGCTGCAGGGAATAATTACAATCATTACTATTTTAGATTATATTAATATTTAGATTTAAATACTCTCTGGATTTTTCTGTGTATTGCTGAGTTATATGTCGATTTTCATTTAGATTTTCACTGACAATGGTAGTTGTTTGCCAACAATGACAGTGCTACTTGAGAACTTCCAATCTGTCTCTTGTTATTGGGAGACCCCTAGCAGCAGACATAACATACTGTGTGTTTAATAATACAGAGGTTGACCAAATAAATGACTTTGCTGGAAAGGAAATCTTCCCTGAACAGCACTGTAATTAGTATATTACAGCTGCAGAGAAAGGATAGACAAAATGGGCCGCTTCAATAGTACAAGGAGAGAAAGTTTAAAAGATATTGTACATAATAGAAATGTACGAAATAAAGGGCTGTTAAAAAATGCAGACGACATGTGACATTTCTCACTTCTCACTTTCAAAAGAGAATCACTTTATGTTATTCAGTATCACAGCGCTGCAGCAAATCAAGAGAGAATGTAGAGGGACATCAAAAAACGTATCCGTTTCATTCATAGTATATAGTATAGTATAGTATAGTATAGTATAGTATTTATATATACAGACTGACAGAATATTTAACAGCCAGAATTCCTAACTGTACATTAGCCATAATGGTGTTTGTGCCCATGTGTCTGTGTTCCATTTTTCCAATAACTAAAGCCAGCACTCATCTGTTCCTTCTGTTATCCTCCAGTGTCTTTTCTTTTCTAGTCCTCCATCTTCCTGTATTTTCATTTTATAAAGAACACATCCTCTTCATTCAGCAATAAAGAGATAATTAACATTATAGTCAGTTACATTACATTGAACTTCAGAACCTCTGAAGCCTGGTCCTGCAGACATGTTTGGAAGCAATGATGAAGAGGAATCCACTTATTTTTATCCCAAAACTCATTGATTTGATCAATAAGATTATGCTATTTTTTTAGGAAATCAGTGATAAACCTCAACTTACATGTCCAAAATTGTCCTAATTGATCATGTATCTCACTAAACATGTCTCTCTACCTGTTTGTTGTCCAGGTGGGAACTATCGTGGTGTCTTTGCACTGGGTCTGGTTCAGGGTGAATGGAAGATGTATGTGAAGTGGCCACTGGACCGGGAGGAGCGCAACCTTTACATAATCAATGTAACTGCTAGTGATGGACTCTTTGTTTCCCAAGCAACGGTGGAGGTGACAGTGTTAGACACCAATGACAACAGCCCCATTTGTAACCAGGTGAGGAATAAAACTGCATGTTGCTCATTTGCAACCATAGCGACAATTAAAGACAATTGCAAATGGCAGTACATGTATTTGACTCAGCTTGCTGATCTTGTAAACATACAACTACTGATGCTTCTGGACACATCATCAGTGATGTTCCTGGAATCATCTGTTGTTTTCGGGTCATTCAACAACATACACCCTCGTCCAGACCCAGCCGGGGCTGATCAGAGCCCGGCTTGTGTCTATATGTTTAGCTACTCTGACTCTTTTAAGCCATAGCCATCTTGTATCTAGAACAGGTTGCAAAACCCCTGCACCCAACTTCCAATGCAATACACTTTGTTCTCCATCCTGCCCGCTGACAGTTGCCGACCAGTCCTGCATATTTGGAGTCTTTTCTTTTCAAAGGCCTATTTCAAGTGGTCATCCGATGGGACTGTTAAGTGACTCTGCTATGCCCCATGTGTGCAGATTTAATCGGTTTGGTAGCACATCATACACTGCTGTAGCAATGTAGCAATTGTCAAAGGTCTCAAAATGTCATTTCATTCCATTGACTGGGTCTCTATGTCTTTGCTGTGTATGTATGTCTTCAGGCTGTGTACACTGCCTCTATTCCAGAGGACATCCCAGTCAGCAGTGTGCTGCTAAGGGTTGGAGCTACAGATGCAGACATAGGCATCAATGCATGGATCAAGTACTCCTTACATGGTCCTGGATCCCAGGACTTCAGCATGGACGCTGACACCGGTATGGTTTTGAAAACGCACCCTTACAGTACATTTCTTTTTGAAAAATACTTTGTACATAACCCTTTCTCAGTGAATTACGCAAATTGACACTTGACATCAGTATCCCCATATGGCTGCATTGTTCAATGTTTCACATTTGTTTTCTAACCTGCCCAGGTGAGGTGAAGTCATCTGTGGTTCTTGACCATGAAATTACACCCAGCTACAGGCTGGTTGCTCAGGCAACTGATGGTGGTGGGAGAGGGTGCCGTGCTGAGGTGCAGCTAATAGTGACTGATGTGAATGACAACCCACCCATCTTCACTCAGTCACAGTACACTGCAAGCGTCTATGAAGACACAGCCACCAAAGCCCTGCTCACTCGAATCCAGGCCATAGACCCTGATGAAGGTGATACTAAAACTACTAGTGGTGCTACTTGCTACCACTACTTACAGTAGTGGTACAAATGCTACTATACTATATTTATTCGTAAGAGGCTTTTCATGGATAAAATAAGTAGTGTGTTAATTGTAGCAACAAATGAGTTAAGATTATACTTTTTCAATAGTAGCATTAAATTAAACCTGAAGCAGATACAAAAAAAAAGGTCATCAAGTAAAGAAAGCAAAATTATAGGGAAATAAACATTAAATTCAGTGAATATAAAAACAAAGCGTGGTACAAAATCAATTTGAATATATTTATTACTCCATCCCACTTCCAACAACCCATAAGACCGATGTCATAGACTCCTTCTGGCCCACTCTTCCCTTATTTCTAACTAACAATGATGACAACACCATTTTAGTACCCTTGTAGAAAGAAATAGTGATAGGGCCAGGGGAAGGGGTAATATTCAGAAAGAGAGCATACTCACCAAAAGTTTCTCCAGGAGACAAGTATTGCAGAACTTGGTATAATTGTAGGATTGTCTGTTTCAAAAATGGAAAAAAAGAAATGTTAGACGCAGTCATCACTGTGTTCATACTGAGGGCTTTAACTCTCTAATGTGTATCTCTCTTTGTTCTGCAGCAGGCCCTGGCCGTATGGTGATATACTCCCTGGCTGACTCTGCAGGAGGTTCCTTCTCCATTGATAAGTCCTCAGGCATTGTGGTCCTTGAACGCATTCTTGACCGTGAGGTTCAGCCCGCTTACCAAATAACAGTCCTTGCGTCTGACTTGGGTTCACCGCAACCCCTCTCCTCATTGGTCAACGTCACAATCACTGTGCTGGACATCAATGACAACCCACCTGTGTTTGAGCGCCGTGATCAACTGGCGACAGTGCCGGAAGATGTAGGAGTGGGAACAGAGGTTCTGAGGGTGTATGCTGCCAGCAAGGACATCGGAACCAACGCTGAGATCACTTACAGCATTCGATCAGGCAATGAGCATGGGAAATTCCACATCAACCCACTGACTGGTGAGTGTGCTTAAATACGATTCATTTATTGAGTTTTCAACAAAAAAGAGCAGACACAGATCCTCATTTACATCTGAGTGGGTAAGATACAACAGTGAATTGAATGGGGTGAGTAAGCACTAATAGCAGAAAGTGGTGTCACTTAAAGCAAGAAGATAAAGTTTGTCAATACCCACACAGAGTCACAAACCCTCCAACGCATAATACCAATGGGGGAAAAAAATGAAAAAATGAAAACAAAACAAAACAAAGACAAAGACAAAAAAAAATAAAAAAATAATGCAAGACACTTAAAAGACACTAACAAACGAGACAAACTGTGTGCTGCTAATACAGTGAGAGATCGTAACCCTGCCAGGAGCTACAAGAAGGTGTCGTTCAGGGAGCCGTTTCGTCATTGGGGGGGAGCATCCAGCTGCAGAGACTGGGCATGCTCTTGAAAGGGTTGCCAAATCTTTAAAAATGTTTCATTGGAGCCATGAAGGGAGTGTTTGATTTTCTCTCATTTCAAAGGATAAGGCATCTCTTATCCAATGGGTGTGGGAGACGGGCTCTTCCAGTGCATCAGAATGACACGCCTTGCTTATAATGTGAGGAAAGCCACCAGTTCAGTGAAGTAGGATGGCAGTGGGTTGGTAGTAGGCAGGACACCGAACAGGCCTACTCGGGGTGATTGGAGGACTTTGGCAGATGTGATGGCCGAGAGTGAGTCAAATACAGACTTCCAGAACCGAGAGAGAGCGGGACAGGTCCAAAACATGTGACTGAGGTTAGCTGGCCCTAAGTGACACTTATCGCAATTCGGATCGGTGCCTGGATAAATGCGAGCTAGTTTGCTTTTAGACCAGTGGACTCTATGAATTACTTTGCACTGCAAAACCCCATGCCGGGCACAAATAGATGATGCATGGACCCATTTCAGAGCGGACTGCCAGACCTCAGGCTCTATCTCTCTATATATAATATTTAAAATAGTGTCAATCAGAGTAGAGGGAGGAAGAGCAGAGAAGCCAGGAAAGCGATTGCGGGCGAAGTCTCTGACTTGTAAGTATCTCAAGAAGTTGGATCTCTGCAATTTGAATACACCCACTAGTTGGTCAAAGGATGCAAATATTCCCTCATTGTAAAGTTGTTTGACAGACACAATCCCAAGGTCCTTCCAGGCTGCGAAAGCCCGATCTTTAATAGAAGGAGTAAACAGAGGGTTAGAATGCACAGGGGATAAGAGAGAAATTGACTGTAACCCCAAATGGCGTTTCAATTGAGTCCAGATCTTGAGACAGTTTTTTACTATAATATTACTGGAATAAGATAATGGTGATAATGTCAGGGGGAGGCACAAAAGGGACATTAGAGAGGAGGAGCCACATGAGGCAACCTCAGTTTGCAGCCACGGTGGAGGCTGATTGTTAATGTGATACCAGTGCAGTATAGATCGAATATTACCGGCCCAGTAATAGCATAAAAAGTTCGGTAGTGCTAGTCCACCCATTTCTTTGGGTTTTTGTAGTTTTTCCGAATTCTGGGAGGTTTTTTGTTCCATATGAACCGCGAGTTCAAGCTGTTGAGTGAATGGAAAAAATGTTTTGGGATAAAGAGGGGTATAGATTGAAAGAGATAGAGGAATTTGGGAAGCGAATTCATTTTAATACAGCTTATCCTGCCAGCAAGAGATAAAGGTATGAGAGACCAGCGGTGGAAGTCTTGAATCAGTCGTGCAAGCAGAGGGGAGAAATTGCATTTAAACAAATCAGAGTAGTCTCTGGGTACACAGATGCCTAAATATTTTAAATTACTTAAGGACGCCTTAAATGGCAAGTCCGACAGGGGATAGGCTGCAGCTGCAGTATTAATGGGCATAAGCTCACTTTTCTGAAGATTTAGTTTGTAACCAGAAATTTGCCCAAATTCCCTCAGCATGGCCAACACAAGGGGGACAGATCTGTCTGGGTCAGACATGAACAGTAAGAGGTCATCCGTGTACAACGAAAGTTTGTGCTCTACTCCTCCCCTCCAGATGCCCCGGGCCTGACTGGACCTGAGGGCAACTGCCAGAGGTTTAATGGCGATGGCGAACAGTAACGGGGAAAGTGGACAGCCCTGCCGAGTTCCACGATTGAGGGGGAAATAATCAGAGTAATCATTGTTTGTGCGGACACAGGCTAGGGGGGATGCATATAAAAGCTTTATCCAAGAAATAAATGTGTTGCCAAATCCAAAGTGTCTCAATGCGTGGAACAGATAGGGCCATTCGACGCGGTCAAATGCTTTCTCAGCATCCATTGAGATGACTAATTCTGGAGAATCTGAGGACGAGGGTGAGTATATTATATCAAATAGACGTCTGACATTGTGAAAGGAGTGTCTATCCTTAATAAACCCTGTTTTGTCTGTGGAAATAACAGTAGCCAGAACAGACTTTAAGCATTTTGCCAGCATCTTAGCCAATAACTTGACACCTGTGCAAAGCAGAGAGATAGGGCGAAAATTGTTGCAAAAAAGGGGATCTTTATCCTTTTTTAAAATAACAGAAATAGTGGCCTGGTGTAGTGTAGGGGGGAGGATGCCAAACTGTAGAGATTTATTAAACATGTTTAGCAGAAGTGGAGACAGCTTATCAGCAAATGTTTTTATAAATTCGGCTGGAAAGCCATCGGGGCCTGGACATTTCCCACTCTGCATGGACAGCAAAGCTCTTTTAAGTTCGCCCACCGTAAAAGGTTCATCCAGGCGAGAAGATGTTTCAGGGTCAATGGAGGGGATGTTTAAGGACCCAAAAAAGTTTTCAAGTTGTGCCTCATCAGACGAGCTCTCAGAAGTATATAAAGAACTATAAAAGTCTCTGAATTGGTCATTAATGGTTTGAGGATTAATAGTTGTCCCACTGGTAGTATTAATTTGGGTAATGTGCATTGACGAAGAAGATTGTCGGATTTGGTGAGCTAGTAGTCTATTTGGTTTATCTCCAAATACATAATAATTATGCCGTGTTTTTAATAGAGATTTTGTTGCCTCAGTTGAGGCCAGGATGTCAAATTCTGCTTTTTTCATGAGCAGTTCCTTAGAAAGATTTGCGTCAGGTGAGTCTATACATTTTGCTTGCAGTTTTGATATAGCACTGGAGAGACACGTACCCTTTTCAGCAGCAATCCTTGTATGGTAAGCAGAGTAGGATATTACTTCTCCCCTTAAATAGGCTTTGCATGCCTCCCAGATTGTTGCCGCAGAAACAGCCGAATCAACATTAGTGGAAATAAAGAGGTCAATGTGACTGTTGATAGTATAAACAAAATTGGAATCGCGAAGAAGTAGCGAATTAAAGCGCCAGGGGGAACGTGACAGGGATCTACCAGGAAGGCAAATGTCAACTATGACCGCTGCATGGTCTGAGATTACTATAGGGCTATAGGAGCATGAGCTGACAGAGGAGAGTAATTTGCTATCAATTAGAAAAAAATCTATTCGGGAGAAAGTACCATGGACATGGGAGAAAAAAGAGAACTGCTTGGCACTAGGATTGAAAAATCGCCACACATCTGAGACTGCATATTGCTCCATGAACAGCTGAATGACTTTGGATGATTTAGATTGGACACACGGCTTGTTAGACGAGCGGTCAAGTGAGGGATCAAGACAACAGTTAAAGTCACCACCGAGGATGAGCTGGCAGGAATGTAAATCAGGGAGGGAGAAAAAAAAGGTTTTGAAAAAATCCTCATTGTCCCAATTTGGACCATACACATTCGCCAAAGTCATATTATTGCCACAAATTTTCCCTGAAATTATAACAAAGCGCCCATTGGGGTCTGATATGACCTTGTACACAGAAAGCAGAACTGATTTATGGACAAGAATTGCAACACCACGAGCCTTACTTGAGAAAGAGGAGTGGTAGAGCTGGCCTACCCACCCCATACGGAGCTTAAGGTGATCTGATGGCTTGAGATGAGTTTCCTGTAGAAAGGCAATTTTAGTGTTTAGCTGTTTCAGATGGTTAAGCACTGTGTTACACTTTACAGGAGAATTCAGCCCCTTAACATTCCAACTGATAAATCTTAAAGCACCCCTAGGTGTTGTCAAGGAGTTAGAACTTAAAGGGATAGTTCGTTTTTTTTTATATGAATCTGTATGGCATCCCCGTCAGCAGTGTAGTGCATCAACACTGACTTACCTCCGACAGTGTCCTGTGCGCTGAGTTCTTGCCCGGCTTTGGTGCTGACGAAAGTAGCCCGGCAAGTTGTCTGGGGTCACGAAAATAAAGCCTTTTTTCTTTCTTTTTCTTCTAACTCATTATCGCTTGGTGCTATTTTCTCTCGATTCGTATCACTGCGCGCTGCCGCCAGCTGACAGCTGCGCACAAATCCAACACTTTTTTCAGTTGTTTGGCAGTGTTTTACGTGCTCGGACCAACGACCACAGCGACGCGAGAGAGCTAACGTGAGAGCTAGCTAGCGATAAGTTTATAAGCTGTGGCATGATGAGATCCCATTCATGGCAGCAGTAGCA
This sequence comes from Diplodus sargus, assembly GCA_903131615.1. NCBI lineage: Eukaryota > Metazoa > Chordata > Actinopteri > Spariformes > Sparidae > Diplodus > Diplodus sargus. The sequence goes on from CAEMYA010000069.1 coordinate 7,397,920, forward strand.
CTCCACCTCTGTGGGCATTATTTGACACTTAAAACAAGTGCACCACCTGTCTGTCAACCGGTCTCTCACGGCTCCAGCTTCAACCTGTACCACTTCTCTGTCCCTCCTGTCTCTCTCCGCCCGCTCTAACTCCATCTGGCGAATTTCGGCGTCAGTGTATTCGGGTTCGTAAAGATACCACCTTGGCTCTGTGCTAAAGTCTTCATGATCGTCGGTGTCGTAGTCAGACATGTTGTTAACTTTCTGAGCAGTAAACACAGTGAAACAGGCTGGCTGCAGTGGCAGCGCGCAGTGATACGAATCCAGAGAAAATAGCACAAAGAGATTATGAGGTCTGACTTTTTCGTGGACAACGGTTTTGTGATGCAAATTAATCACTCTTTGGAACACATTTGTTTTGAGAAGAAAAAAGCCTTTATTTTCGTGACCCCAGACAACTTGCCGGACTACTTTCGTCAGCACCAAAGCCGGGCAAGAACTCGGCGCACAGGACACTGTCAGAGGTAAGTCAGTGTTGATGCACTACACTGCTGACAGGGATGCCATACAGATTCATATCAAAAAACCCGAACTATCCCTTTAACATACAGTGATATTAGGGGGCCTGGGTCGATGTTGTGCCAGTACATCTCCAGTACAGATGACAAGACAGGAAACCTAACAGAAAGAACAAACATACAAGCCTCCCCCCACCCATCCCCTCCCCTTAGCCCAAACCCCAGTGAAGTTGCTGCAGAACACAGCAACCCACAACTCTCTCATACATAGATCAGCATATCTAAATACTTCCTTAAACCTATCGCTCCATTCCCACAACATAACGTTGGTAAACGTTAAGAACAAAAGTTAAACCTTTTTAAATACCTCGAGCAAAAGACACAACAATCAAAACAGTCACACATTAAGGCTCAGCCAATGTAACGGCCAGCTGAACATGAGCTTATAGCGGTCATAATTTTGCAGTCAGTCTGTTCCAAAATATATCCAGTGATAATGTCCACCCCCTCCAGTTAGTCAGGCTCAGGGCTGGACTGGGACAAAAAATCGGCCCTGGCATTTTTGGCTTAGACCAGCCCCTCATAATTAGCGGAGCACAACCGACTAGTAATTGATGTATGTGTTCCCCGAAGGAATGTATTTTACCATTATCCCAAACCTAACTGTAATTATTGTGGTGAGGTGTGCGTATGTTTACTCACTTGACTGGAAAACATGCTCACAAATCCTATGAACAACTATGTTACACCCCTGCTGACTTTAGAAGTCTGTCAAATAATCATTGTGGAGAGCAAATAAGTACATTTACTAAACACATAGCTCTACCTCCTTAAGTATATTCTATTTCAAGAATAATGCATCATCAACATCCTACATATCAGAAGTTTAGCGTCTATTGTTAACTCCACCACTTTTGTCTACTCTGTGTAGTTCAATTGATTCTTTTATCCTTTTTATTGAAATCATCTCTAATATGTATTTTCTGAATTTCCCTGATATAGCAGCTCAATTCTAATTCTTCAGGTTAAAAGGTGCTCCTAAAAAGCTATAACATTGTTATGTCAAGCTAAAAACAGGCTGCTTTATGAACTTATGCAAAGCAACTTGTCTTAAAAGCATTTGACACTCGGCTACTCTTATTCAATGTGGGCAACCTTTTTATACTTTTTTTTACACTTTCTTTAGTAATACTTAAATTGCAAAGCTTTTACTTCTCATTTAACAGTTTTAAAATCCGTTTTTAAAACATGTTTAACCACAGGATAGAGGGTTGCTACAAATTCAAACTACTATGCAGCCTTTCAACACACCTTTAACCTAAATATCTAAAATGCCACGATGGAGCCTAGAATGAACACTTGCTGCTCATCCAACACTTCGCAGTCTTGACCGTTTGCTGTTTTATCAGAATAAGGTGCAACACCAATTAATGTCAATACTAATCAATCGCCATTGCTCATCATTCTCATGTAATTAGAGTTCTTAGCGGTCCTGAAGTTTACAAGCCGACCGGCCCGCGGATTTTTAAGCCTGTAACCATTACTACCTGCTTACCGGTTGTACTACACTGTCCCTGTCAGTCAGCTGCATCTCTGGCTGCTCCTCTCCTGCCCGCTGCTGCTGTCTTCACCTTCAACCTGCTGTTGCTATGGTTCACTGCTGTCACAGGCTACAGCAGCCCCTCCAGCCAACATGTCTGTGATCTTCGCACATTTTGCAGCATCTACAGTGAGATTCTTCACTCTCTTAGCACGCAACTTCTCCGCACCCCCTTGCTTTCTCTTTGGTTGGTCCATGTTGTCACTCCTCACGCTCAACACTTTGAAATTAGCAGAAGTTACAGGAGACAGTGCAGAGAAGGGGTGGGGCCGCTGTCGTACTATATCTTGATTGCTTCAGTCCGCTGTCTATATTGAAGATGGACCAATGGGCCGCCCCCTTTAAATTGTGGGCCGGTCTCTTAGAAAAAAAAGGAAAGAAATCCAACAGCATCGGCCCCTGAGGACTGTCGGCCCACCGGGAAAATGCCCGGTATGCCAGATTACCAGTCCAGCCCTGGTCAGGCTCGACAGATGTGAGACAAAAGTAGAAAAGTAATAATACATAGAGTGAAGAGATGAAGAAAAACGTATTATATGATATAAATATGTACACAATACAAAACAGTAGATACAACAAATTCATAAAATTAATATTTTAAAAGTACAATAATGAGCCAGAAGGCAGGGCCACATAACTTTGTAAAATGTTAAACGGATGGGATCAGTCAGCCTATATAGCGACTGTCAGGGGCAGAAAACACTGTCTACAGATCGAGACGAGGCACAATAACTCGTCACGAAGCTACAGACTGCACTGAAAAAATAACGAGGATAAAATAACAATGAGAAAATATGCCAGATCACTTGCTTGCGGATCTTTGTTTAAACCCAACAAGACCATGCCATTCCACGGAGAATGAAAGCGACGTACAACAACAATAACCATGCTCTTTGAATGAAACATCATAGACCGGCTACAGTGGGATTTATAATGATTCATCTTACCTGCTTGGACTTACGCTGTGCATATTCTTTTTTATGCCACTCGCGGAGATGGGACATCATGTTAGGTGTATTCGCCGATCTTGCAACTACTTTCCTGTTGCATAGTTTGCAAGTCGGAACTCCGTCGTCCTTTATGGATCCATCCGGTTGTTTTGGGTAGCCAAAAAAATTCCCAAACAGAGTTGCTTGGCTGGAGGATAAAGAGGTGGTGAAGTAGGGGACATCGGGTCAACCGGGTCCGCGGGTAAATCTGCCTCTGGTTCGGAGTCTGCCATCATCATGCCATGCTTTTTTCTAGCTTCCTGGATCATGTGGGTCTCGCGTGTGTTTACCAAAACTACCTTTTTTGATTGGACTGTCACTGAGCCAACTAAAAGACGCTGACCATGCAGCCTGCCCTGAACTAAATGGAATATAGGAGTACATTTGAGCAGCACACAGGTAGGAAACGCTTTTTCAATCTACTGCTGCAGCTGTAAAATTAGATTATAATGTGACTGAGTGATGACTGACCACCACTGATCTTAATGTGAACGTGAAGTGAAATGTTTTATTTGTGAGTTCCCTACTCGTGTAAGTGGAGTTGCGCCGGCAGCGCTGCATAATATTAAAATAATTAATTAATTACACACCACCGTGGTACACCGAAATACGGTATATCTTCACTGGCTGCCAATGAGCACACCCATAATTGTCGACTCTAACGCATGTAGCTACTGCTCGCTGGCCATCATCACCATCCTCATCATCTCTCTGGGTGTCTTTGGGCTTCCTCAGACAGGAAAGAGTGTTGCCTAGTTTCAAATATTCTACTCTGGTCTCGAGCTGAAATACCCACATCCAATTTGCTTCCCCTCTTCATTTTTGTCTAAAAAGCTATTTGGATATTTCTTAGTTATAGCTTTTGCCACTACCACGCACTCTGTGCATCGCATCAAAAGTGACTCTCATCGCATCAACAGTGACTCTAATCAAAAGAGTCTGCCTCACTTTGTTCCATGGCACCTCAAAACTGTCCACCCATGCAGAGGTGGGACTGATGGGTCATATGGGTGATATGGGGCATGTGCTGGAAGAGGCAACTGGCAGTGGCTCAGGCGATGAAGGGCTCAACTGGGGATTGGCAGGACCTGCATTACACACATATGAGTAAAAACACAGTATAGGTTGTGACTAGTTTGATACCACAAAATAATGTCCTCCAGATTTTCTATATAACCCCATATTCTGCAAGTAGTTATTTTTGATTAATCTGGCAGTCATTATATGGAAAAGACTTACATTCTCTGACATTAAAGTCACAAATGAATGAGCAAAAAAACAAACAAAATTGCAGGAAAACAGTTTAATATGCTCTGACATTATGAAGTTATAAATCTGTGATGAAAAGCTCCCATCTAATAAGCTGAAATCACAGAATTTAAACTAGTTTTTCTTTACAAAATGATGATTGAATTATTGCTGATTAATTTAGTTATTAATTGTTGCAGCTCAACTAATGTGTTAATTAAAGCAACTGTAATTTCACCTCCTTTCAAGGCATGAAGAATCTTTCTGCACTGAATGGGTGTGAGCAAGTGTTTGATGTTATCTTCTTGAATGAACTGCAGATCATCTGGTCCTTCAACATCTACTTTGGTCACCAACTCATTGACCAAAGTTTCAAGTTTCGCTTCATCTAGCTGTTGTAGCTGTAGCTGTATTGCCTTCTCAATGGAATCCATTACTCATTCTTCTGAAACACAGAATGATGCAGAGCAACAAGATTAAGACCTAATTGATTATATACAGAAATAGGGTAATAATATGCAAGCTTATCTACAGTCAAACACTGATACTGTGCTTCTGAGTTGGTTTGTAAGCAATAAACACCAAGATCCACAATAGGCACAGACTGATACTGCTGGACAACAAAATGGACGTTTGACTCATTTATCAGTATCAACAGTATTTTCCCAAATAGATACCCTGTGTCATTTTGGTCCATTAAACCAGTCATGCCTCTTTTGTACAGAGTGCCTTTGAAAGTGACATAGGGTGTTTCGATAGTGTGTTCTGGGCGGAGACCCTTGAGACTGACAGCTCTCTGAATGCCAATCTGGTACAGTTGGTCATCAAATTACTTGGTTGGCCCATTTGCAGAGTTGGTGGAAATAAGCTACCAGTATGTAAATATGCTTGTAGCAACTGGTGTCTTTCTGCTAAGGTACTGCAGAAGTTTTTAAAGTTATGTAGTTTCCTTGCACACTGCTTAAAAATATGAGTGCTTGCTTTAGAAGTGCAATATCCACAACCTAATGAGGGGACCAAAATGAGGAATGAGTTCTGGTTAGTGGACAAGATAGTAGTGTTTGGGTTTTAGTGTCTTTTCTGGGAATGTGGCAGTTCTTAGCTGGATGTATTCCTCAATGAGAATCTTCAGGTATGCTACTTGGTTGGTATAGATCTTGGGTGCACATTTCAAATCCACAATTTTTCTGAGCTTTAAACACAGCTGCCACACCTCGTCATCAAGTGTATTTTGATCCAGAATGGGAAAAAGACGTTAAGAGGCACCAGTTTTGAGCAGCATGCCCTCCCAGCTTCTCCCCATCAGTTTTGACCTCACATGGCTTGTTATTTGCATCACTTCCTAGGTATGTGAACTGTGATATAGTCCGATTCAGTTGACCATAGGTGAAATGTTTGCCTACCGTCACCAAGTGCTTAATGTACATAGCAAGATCAACTGAAACAGCCCCTTCAAACAGGTCATGTCCCAGGCATGGAGGGAGTCCTGGCTGGCAAACATGATAATATTTCAACTGATTGAAAACTTTATTGCTCTGGTCATTACCTGGTTTAGGACATCGGTGCCACACTGTTTTTGTAACTCTCTATGGTTCTTTTAGGACCAGATTTGGTGGGATCTGTTTGAAAAGACTCTGTCTTTGACACAGTACCGGCAAAAATGTGTGCTTTTACTGAAGTGTTCAGTAAACCCTCCAATACTGTGTGACCCCAGATTATCTCCAGTAATGGCAATCACAGAGCCTTCTACCTTTTCCTCATCAACACATTCAATTCCATTTTCCTCCATTTGTTTTAAGTCACTGACTAAAGAGGAGAACACTTTTACTTGTCCAAAAAATTGGAATCCTCCTCTCTGCACAACAGAACAAGTTGCATTGGATCAATGGAAGACCTGTTGTTTGGCGCAATCCTTACAAGTGTCATGTACATAGCCAGTATTTTGTGTTTTTTTCTGCCTGAGCCCAGTGGGTTCGCAACTTCAAATGAATCCTGATGCAAGATGATTGCAAGTTGTTACCATCTCTCACATCTTCCAGAACATCAGGAGTTGTTTCTGTGTCAGCTTTAGATTGGGCATACTGCTCTTTAACAGAGTTTTGAGTGAGGAGTGATTTTATTGTATCCTTGATGGGCACATACTGATAGAACCTCTCTTTGCCTTTAGCATCAATGCCCAAATGAGTCTTAACTGGTTCAACATAGCTAAATCTGCTCTTAAAGAAGGTTTTACGGGTTTGATCTGTTCTAAACACTCCTTTGTTGCACATTTTCAGAAGGTTATCTCTTTAGAGATCATCAAGGAGGCTCTTAATTTCCCTTTGAGGCACATTAAGCTTTGTTAACTCTTTGTGCATCCGAGACAAAAGATGAATCAAAGCAGTGCACATCTTGTATTTCCTTTATTAATGTCTGAATTGTACTTTTGTGTTATAATTATCATTGTCTCAAAAGTGTGACCTATGTCACGTTCACTGACGTATTCATGCATGCACTAGTGATTTTAGTAGCACTGGTAGAAGTTTGGCTACATGGAGAATCTTTTTGTACTTCCGGTTCAAGTGTGAGGCAAAGGATGAACGGACACGAAAATATTTTCAACAGTTACAATGGGGGCATGACACTTTTTTGCCATCTTTAATATGCCAATGAAGATGTTCACGTAAGGTAGAAACATTTGCTGACACAAAGCTACACCCTTTAATAGTGCAAGCCAAATCAACTCCATCACTTTGCCTTACAAGTCCTGGTTTAACAGTCTTCTTGTGAAAGCAGTACATGTGGCTTTGAACTGTGCCATGTGTCATAAAAGTGGCAAAGCATTCTGCTACACCACATGGAAATCTAAAGTTAGCTAGATTTCTGTGTATCCTCAAATGACGAACAAATGCAGGAATTGAAGCTGTGATGAAATTTCAGCAATTGCATGAATAATTAATTTTGATGGCAAGCTAACTGGTAGCTGGATCCTAGCTGGAAACCTTTGGTTCACCACAGCCTGACATGGGAGGCACAGAGTGAAAAAATATTATTTTACTCCAAGTGATGGTTACCTGGGTTAAAAAAGGAAAACACTTACTCCTGGCGCAGCCAAACACTACAATAAAAACGGCACAACTCTCAGAGTGCAGTGTTCGCGGTTTTTTGTGTTTGCGATGACATGACTGGCCCATTCGAAGTGTGACCATAGGAATGTAACGGTATGAAAGTTTCACACGGTTGCAATAGTGACCAAAATTATCACGGTTATGGGTATACCACGGTATTTTTAAAATGTCTTCAAAACTGATAAATTAAAATAATTTCACCAAGATTTATAATTACATAGATTTATTATGTATTAAAATAGTTCAAATCAAATCAAATTAATTTTATTTATATAGCCCAAAATTACAATCACATTGCCTCATTGGGCTTTACAATCTGTACAGTGAACAACATCCTCTGTCCTTAGACCCTCAGTTCGAGTGAGGAAAATCACGTTGATGGAAAAAAAACAATGGAAGAAACCTCAGGAAGAGCCACAGAGGAGGGAATAAATCAGATCAGAATAAACAGATTGTTTTTCGTCAGTTTTTTGACGGCAGCACAATGTAAACCTACAATAGGAACTCATTGAGACTGACACCTAGCCACTGAAGAAGCTTACAATTGATATCAATAGCTAATTAAAGGCTAAATCGTGAGTTTTGTTAGTTCAGATTTAAAGGCATCAACAGAGCCGATTGCCTGATGTCAGCTGTGAGGTTATTCCAGAGGAAAGGAGCCCGATAGGAAAAAGCCCTGCAGCCAGCTGACTTCTTCTTAACTCTGGGAACCATCAGGAGCCCTGAATTTTGAGAGCATAATGCATGAGTTTGAATATATGGTGCAATGAGATCTGCCATATATGATGGGGCAAGGCCGTGTAAAGTTGTATATGTCATCAGCAGCACCTTAAAGTCTGATCTTATGTGTACTGGGAGCCAGTGCAGAGATGCTAAGATTGGTGGAATATGATCAAATTTTCTTGTACGTGTTAAGACTCTGGCTGCAGCATTCTGAACCATCTGAGGACTTTTAGTGCTCTCACGCGGAAGACCCGAAAAAATCTTGCTTTTTGTGAAAGAAGTGTGAAACTTTCAGGGTTTGTTCTTGATGACCTAAGCTTTAATTCAAGATGTGGAGGCATTCTCCGTTTGACCCCTGAGGTCAACTAGAGGCCATTGACCTCTGTGATATGTCATTTTCATGCACACAATTGTAAATGTGTGTCAAGGATGTAAATGTGATAAAAATCTAAACCAAATATGTATTTCCAAGCCTCTGGGCATGAGGAACTCATTTATGCCATTGATAGCACTCTAAGACGTCAACATCATTAAGTGCAGTGAAGGTTACGAGGAATGTGAGTGGCTTAAGGAAAAAAAATAAAAAGAGATCACCATGAAACTTTCTCAGCTGATTACTCATGTTAAGCTAAGAAAAAAATGTATTGCAAGTTTTTTGTATTTTAATGTTAATCTAGCTAACTCTAGATCTAGATCTAACTCTAGCTAACCCTAACACACAACCTATCACACCCGTAACACACACATAACACAGCTGACACAGTGCTCACACATAGCTAACGCTCCAAGTAAGAAAGGTTAGCAGATGATTTTTAGTTGAGGTTAGCAAATGTATTTTAAATGGGCTTCAAGAAAAGATTTAATGGCACAATTATACTACTGAGTCTGCTGTTTACAGGCTACAACACACACCTCACACTGTAGCCCTAACACACGTAACATACAAAATTTTGTTTACACGAGGGGAAAATGCAGATATTCCTATGTGGTTTGGCCTCTCATTTACACAAAAACCCAGATTTTATCACACAAAAAAAACGATTATTTCTAAAAACTATGGCTATTGACAGTATTTACAGGATAACAGAAGTAGATGTCCATGAACCCCTCCCTAATTATTTTTCCATCTAATATGACAACGAAATGAAAACAATATTTTTTGCCTAGCTTTACTACACGATCTGATTTCGTTTTTTAAAAATATATGCGAATTAGCGCTTTTTTTTTTTGTCTCGCCTTAAGCCACTCACATTCCTAGTAACCTTCACTGCACTTAATGATGTTGACCTCTTAGAGTGCTATCAATGGCAGAAGCTTGGAAATACATATTTGGTTTACATTTCTATCACATTTAGATCCTAAGATAGACACATTTACAATTTTGTGCATGAAAATGACATATTACAGAGGTCAATGACCTCTAGCTGACCTCAGGGGTCAAACTGAAAATGCCATCCATCCATCCATCCATTTTCGTCCGCTTATCCGGGGCCGGGTCGCAGGGGCAGCTGCCTGAGCAGGGACACCCAGACTTCCCTCTCCCCGGACACTTCCTCCAGCTCTTCCGGGAGGATCCCAAGGCATTCCCAGGCCAGCTGGGTGACATAGTCACACCAGCGTGTCCTGGGTCTTCCTCGGGGTCTCCTCCCGGCGGGACATGCCAGGAACACCTCCTGAGGGAGGCGTCCCGGGGGCATCCGAAACAGATGCCCGAGCCACCTCAGCTGGCTCCTCTCAATGTGGAGGAGCAGCGGCTCTACACCGAGCTCCTACCGGGTGACGGAGCTCCTCACCCTATCTATAAGGGGGCACCCCGCGGAGGAAACTCATTTCGGCCGCTTGTATCCGGGATCTTATTCTTTCGGTCATGACCCAAAGTTCATGACCATAGGTGAGGGTAGGAACGTAGATTGACCGGTAAATCAAGAGCTTCGCCTTTCGGCTCAGCTCTCTCTTCACCACGTCAGACCGATACAACGACCGCATTACTGCGGCCGCTGCACCGAACCGCCTGTCAATCTCGTTTAAAAAATGCAGGTAGATTTGTTTTATTTCAAACCATGTACGTTTTTGAACATCTGAATAAGACATTTCGCTACAAAACAGTGCAGACTGATGTAAAAGTTTGTGACTGTAGACCGTAGAGGGTAACCATGACTGCGATATAGAGACTCTTAAGTGGCATATAAATACTGATCAGATTGCTTCTGGAATAGGTGTGAAGGAATGGGAGAAATGTGGCTGTCATTTAGAATAAGAACTGTATTGACGCATTAAAGGGGGCTGAGAGACATGATCTTGGGGCTGCATGCATGCAACAGTTATGCCACTCTCTGATTCGTCGGTCGGCCCACAAGGGCATCTGCCAAAATTCTAGATTACCAGTTCGTCACTGCTGGCGGCGGACACGGGCGGCTGCCGGCTGGCATCCAATTTAAAGACGCATTGTTGCCACCAACCCTACTGGAGTGTGAAACAGTTGATCAGCAGGAAAAAAAAAAAAACTGGTGATGACTGCGTGATGGCCGCCGGCCGTCCTGGAGTACCGGCCGTTCTGTGATTCTCCAGAACACACAGATGGCCAGTCCTCTCCTGGAGATAGAGTAGTGAGAGGAGTAGAGAGTGAGAGAGAGGCGGAGAGGTCAGCAGAGAAAGAGCAGAGGGAGCAGAGCATGTCCCTCTGTTTGATGGCCCTGCTGCAGGACCCAGGGGCCGGTTGACAGCGTCACTCCTTTTGTGACATGAGTACAGACTCACAAAACTTAATTAAACTAAACTATTGCTTTTATGTTTTTGCAATTCGTGTTTAACCTCTTCCAGAACTTCACCATGGCTTTAACAGGTGGGACTTTGTCTAATTGAGACAATATGACATGATTAGATCACATATCATTCAAAAAGAGCTAAAACATGATTAAGGCATGAAACACTTGAATATACAGTAGAACCAATGACTTATACATATTCCTTCTAGTCCTATCTTAACAAAACATGTCAAAGACATTTAACTGGTGAATAACAGAAGTATTAAACAAAAAGAGAAATCTTCTGCAGTCTGTTCCAGTCCAAGGGGAGGGGCTGGTTTCTCCCAGATCTCAAACTCATTAAGCAATAAAACGTCACCTTGGCTTAACAATAACATAGAGAAACATGGAAAGCATCCGTTTTATGGATATATCCTACATCTCCTTCATATAGTTGAATTAAGAAGATGAGATTCTAGTTTAATAGTTCTTCAGAACTTTTTGGAAAATCTAAATGACTGCAGACACTGCTGTGGGTTGGAATGTAACACACAGGAACAACACCATCATAAATAATGCCTTGACAAGAGACAGGGGAGGAGAACTGGATTGGGTTTTCCCCAACTGGAGAATGTATCTTTCTTCTGATGGGTAGAAGGAAGACTCTATCATGCTTGACCTCGTTTGACCTGTGGAAAAGGAGTGCATCTTATTTTGAGGCGGGGGGGAAAGAACCAGATGTGGTTATTTGTTGTAAATTACTAAAAGAAAGTCTCTGATGACATGTTTATAGCAAAAAAACCAGCATCCTCCTGCTCAATGGAGAGGAGAAGGGTCTGTCAGGTCAAGAGGTGAGGGGCTTTCAGGCCCATATGCTGGAAAGAGGAGTCAATTTGGGTCAAAGGTAATCATGGCCGAACAGGACCTCTTTGAGTTGCAGAGACGAGAGGACAAGTTCGTAGACAATGTTAAGGATTCTGGCGTAGGTGACTTTCTGGTCCAGATAAGTGATGACTGAGTGCAAAGTGGTGGATATTGCATCCTCTGTGGAGCAGTTGGGACGATAAGCAAACTGATATGGGTCATGTAATGCAGGGAGGCTGGCTGTGATGTGTGGTTTGACAAGCCACTCAAAACGCTTAATCACAATTGGTGTCAGTGTGACAGGGTGGTAGTCGTTCAGACAGGATACAGCGGATTTCTTTGCTTCTGGTATTATAGCATCTGGGGACGATGGCCTGACTGAGGGAGATGTTGAAGATGTCAGTCAGGACATCTGCTAGCTCACCAGGCAGGTTCTGAGCACACGTCCTTGGATGTTATCTGGGCCTCTTGCTTTCCGTGGATTGACCCTGGTTAGGGTCCTGCGTGTGTCTGCAGCGTTGATGGTGAGGGCTGCCCCCCCTCGCATATAGAACTTTTGATGCACGGAAAGCACACCCACGTATGATAGACCCAGTGATGGTGAACGATGGCAACCAAGGATCTCAACTTTGATGTTAATAGCAATTAGTTTGACCACGATATCAAACAGTTTCCATTTTTATAGCTAGCTACAGAAATTTGTTTGCTAATACTTTTCGCATTTTTTGACCGGGCAAAATTCTTTCGATAACTTAAGATCAGGTCCAGCTGAAGAGTGTACGTGCCAAGTTTCACGCACATCAGACAAAATCCCAAGGAGGAGTTTGAAAAAGTAGGTTTTCCAGTTAGGGTTATTGCTTGTAATTCAGCTCCATTCAGGGAATCTGGGGATAGAAGGTTTTTGAATGTGCGACATATGCTGTGGGATTTATAGACATAAACCCCGTTGGCCTAGGTTATAGCGCCCCCTGCAGGCGGATATATGTAGTTTTTTGTGTCTGAGATATTTGCAGGAGTCTGGACCAACCCTCTAAATTGCACCGCCCTCCCTTGCACAGTTTAGCCTGCAGCACCACTTTTAGCGCGTTTCAAGGTACCCAAGGACACTTAACAAAGTGAATCAAACAAAACAAAGAATAAATGGATAAACAAAAAAATACATATAAGATAAAGAAATAGAAAAGTGGCTGGATCTAGAGCTGATAGGCCTTATTAAAAAGATGGGTTTTTAATTTTAAGTCTCTTTTGAAAGTCTCCAGAGAAGTCAATTTGCGGATTTCAGCTGGGAGAGTGTTCCAGAGAGTGGAGGCTGTTAAAAAGAAGGCTCTGTCGCCGAGGGTTTGTAGTTTGGTGTGAGGGATGGAGAGCTGGTGTGTGCCTGATGAGCGCAGTGTATATGACACTGGATATAGGGGTGGAGGAGGTCAGACAGATATTGGGGGGCGAGGGAATGGAGAGATCCACAGCCATGAGCTCTGTTATATTGGTGTTAAGTTTGAGTAGATTTGATGTCATCCAGAGTTTTATATCATGCAGGCAGTTTGACGAGTGACTGTGGGGGTAGCTGGGTGGATGGTTTGGTGCAGAGATATAATTGAGTATCATCAGCGTAGGAATGGAAGTTGAGACCATGTTTGCGAATTATCTGACCAAGGGGGAGCATGTAGATGGTGAAGAGGAGGGGTCCAAGCACAGAGCCTTGAGGCACACCCTGGTTGACTGGAGCGGGGGTTGAACTGGAGTCTCCAATGGTGACAAACTGTTTCCTGTTTGTTAAATAGGGTTAGGGGTTGGAACCAGGAGAGTGTTGTACCGGTGAGACCAAGGTAGTCAGATAGGTCAGTAAGGATGATGGTGTGGGATATTGTGTCAAAGGCTGCAGAGAGGTCCAGGAGGATCAGAATATTGATGTGACCAGAATCTGCAGCGATGAGGAGGTTGTTGGTGATCTTGACGAGGGCAGTTTCTGTGCTATGGCGTGCCCTGTAGCCAGACTGAAGAGGTTCATAGAGTTCATGGTTGGACATGTGCTGCACGAGTTGGGCGGCATTTTACGATGAGGAACTCCGCCAGCTAAGAGCAGTGTTTAGTGACTAACGTGGTGTTTACACACCAGTCTTTGTTAATAAAGATGCACAGGCCCCCTCCTCTACTTTTACCGGAGGTAGCTGCGTCTCTGTCCGCTCGGAAAGCCGTAATCCCCTCCAGCTGTATGGCTGCGTCTGGGATATTGTCCTGGAGCCATGTTTCCGTGAAAGCAAACACACAGCAGTCTTTCCATTCTCTGTGTGTTTCTTTCAACAGACGTTGCTCGTCCAGCTTGTTGTCAAGTGATCGGACGTTGGCAAGTAGGAGCGATGGTACTGCTGGTCTGGAGGGGTTAGCCTTAAGCCTAGCGTGGATCTCGGCTCTCTTCCCCCTCTTTTGTTTATGTTCGCACCGCCTACGGTTGGCTGGCTCTGATAACATCCCGTGCTGACGTAAAATGTCCAAATCACAACCATTCTTCATAGTTTTGCAGCCTGCATTACCTTGATTCTTTTTTTGTTTGTTTGTTTCATTATTGGTGAAATTGTGTGAAAGACAAGGTGACATGAGGGACAAGTACATCACACCATGAGGACTGTGAATACAGACAGTGGACATACAGTACAGATAACAGAAAACATCTTAAAGTTATGATGATATGTATATGGGTAGTATAGGTGTGTGTGTGTGTGTGCGTGTGTGTGAAAAAGTGAAAAAAAGTGAAATAAGTAGTAATAGTATGCAGCACGATATGAGATATAGTATAGTGTCATATAGTTTAACCTAATATAATATAATTAGATAATTTGAGATAAGACAATATAGTGTGATGCGAGATATTATAATAAAAATTGTAGTATGATTTAACCTAATCTAGTTTGAAAAGATAATGTGAGGTATGATAATGTAATACAGGGCAAAATTATAATATGATATATCATGATGTAATATAGCACAGGATAATATGTAGTGACATAATATATATGTGAACATAATATATGTGAACATAACCTAATGTAAGCAATATATCATGACAATGACTATAAGATTAACTATTGGAATTATAATTATTAAGTTATATTACGGTGATGATAATATATTGCAGTGAGGGGTGAGGCTGGACCGGGGTATCAGGAAGGCAAGCCAGTGGTCCCAAGTAGCCCAGTCGGGAGCCTCAGCGGAAGACCCCCATTCCCCCCCCCCCCCCATATTTTTATTTATTTTTAGATTGTACCTTGGGCCGCAGCCGAACCCGAAGGTAGCTGCTGGTCCGTTGCAAATCTAACCTCCTGTGCCACTCCCTGGTCTGGGCAACTTCCAGACCCTTGGGAGGAGGTCTGCTTGCTGCGGAGTGGGTTGTTTTTTTGTTTTGGTTTGTTTGTTTTGTTTTGTTTGTTTTGAAAGAGAGGGCGTGAGGTAGGGCCCAACAACTCAGCCCCGCCCGCCCCCACCGAGGCCCCGCCCTGCCCCAAGAGAACCAGGCATGGTGCCCCCCGCCCACCTCCACCTTCAGGCAATCCAGTCCGGCCCCACCCTCTGCTTTTACTTTTTCTGCCATTTCCCAGATTCTTAATAAAGTCTCTCGGCTGTAAATTTTGAATACTGAAAGTCTGGGATATGTCGGACACCCAAAACTTTCACTGTCATTGATACCTGGAGGGGCTGCTGCACCCATGCGTGCCGCCATCACCATAGTTTCACCATAGTTTCACTGCCAGTTTCACCAGAGTTTCACTGCCAGTGCAATACCCTTATTAATGACATCAAAGGGATGTCTTGAGACATCAGTAACCTCCAATGATGGCTTTGAAAATCTACAGATGTGCCGATTATATGCACTCTGCGCTCTTATATGAAACTGTTGCCTTTGAGCTAATGAATACAGTACATTTTATGTAACAGTTTGTGTGACGGATTACTCTTTTGAAGAAACTATGTTTTGCTTCAAATCTCATAGTCCATAATGCCGAATTGGAGAATCAACCATGGATAATGTTCCAAGTAATGATGCTTGCCGAATTCGTTCATGGGGGAAAACTTCATGGAATACTGTCCACTGTTCAGATATCTTGAAGGCAAGATAAGAATTGGAGTCCTCCATGTGAAAAGGTGCAACAACAAGTTCTACAATGTCCTTTAATTCACAGAGAACATGCCATGCTGGTTCATTTGTAGGAACTCTTGTTCCAACCAACCTGTTTGCACTTTTTAAAATTATATAATCTGAGGTTTCTGTTTTCTTTAACTTGAAATAAAGGCATTATATTCATTCACCTGTGACTACTTTTATTCATGGTAAAATAGCTAGTTGACTATACAAGTGCACTCTGTTAAAAGTTTCCTGTTCAAAATTGACAATAAATATTGTTGAAACCATATGAAAACATGAACATAGGGGTAGGCCATAAGACACAAGTTGGACTTCATGAGGTTTGTGTTACACTTAGTAGAAGAGGTGTCACGTGGAGGAGCGCAGATCAGGTAGCGTGCTGCGACGGGGCTGAGGAGCTGCATGGTGTTGAGCCACTCAGACGAGCGCAGGGCAGCAGGAGCGCTGCAGAGGTGTTGAGGAATTGGTACACTGGAGCAGAGTCACACGTTGGTCGGCACTAAGGAGGACACTGTAGCCAAAGCAAGGCGAAGTTAGTCATTGCACTAGAAAATACACATGCACTACAGTAAACCTAGAAAACACTCTTGACGGAGCCATATACTGCATGTGGTTAACAAAAATAATCTGGCAGCAGGTATCGTGAGGATCAGGGCTTTTAAGCGAGCGTTGATTGTCAACCTGCTGCAGGTGCGTGTGATCCCCCCTGAGACCGCAAACTCCGCCCAGCCTTCCCGTGCACCACTGCAAGCAAAACAGAACACAAGCACAAACAACACAACACAGACATTGCAGCCATAGATCGGGACAGTTCGGACCTTTTATGTGGAGGAAATTTGAGTAACAGGACCTCAGTAACTTTTAATTGAATACCCCTGCTCTAGACTGTCTTTGGTAATGGTGACAGTCAGATAGATTGACCACAGCCCCAAGTTCATCAGACTGTACAGCAGACATGAATATTTAGAAACACAAATATAAAGTTTTTTATTTTTATTTTTAAAGGCTCATTCATTTCTGAAACAGTCAGCAACTACAGTATTAGCAAACATGACACAAAGAAATACATAGTGCATTTGATGTGGACTGTTATCAGTGGAATAAAGCACATTCAGTCAAAATTGTCATTTTTATTTGATAGTCGACATTTTCTGTTCTCGCCCTCATGATTCGCTTTAAAATGTTCTCTTTTATTCAAATGTTCTGTTCTGTTTCCCCTTTGTCTTCACGTTCCCCAGGTGCCATTGTAGTTGCCCAGTCTCTGGACTATGAGACATGCAGAGACTACTTCCTGACAGTGGAGGCTCGTGATGGCGGCACACCACCACTGAGTGCCATCACCACAGTGAACATTAATGTGACAGATGTCAATGACAATGCACCCATGTTTAGCTCTGACCTTTACACTGCAGTCGTGTCAGAGGACGCTATTATTGGAGAGTCTGTCGTCCAGGTAGGTTCCAATGAAAGCTTTACCTACATGTTTGTGAGGCCTGAGGAATTGAAGTGGTCTGAAAATACCCTACAGTAAAATTTGCTATTGATGTTTATATTCAAAAGAAAATCCCCTTGATCATCACTATCTAATGGCCTAGTATTAACTTTCTTTGTTTAAAAGAGCTGTTGTATGTTTTAATGTGGAAGCTTTTTTGAACAAACATTATGCTTTCACATATTCATTGTCTTACTTTTTTTTTTTTTCGGTCTTTGAATTATATTTCTATTTTTTCTATGTATAAGAATTGCACCAATTCTGTTTGTGAAAAGTGCAGACATGGGGAGGGCAATTTTGGGGGCCTGTGTCTCTGCTCTTTGCAGATGGTGTGGTTCTGTTGGTTTTAACGGAGTGTGACACATTAAAACAGGCAGTGGGGTGGTTGGCAGCTTAGTGTGAAGTGGTTGGGGTGAGATTCAGCATCTCCAAATGCAGATTCCTTGCTTCACTGCATAGGAATTGCATTTGCAGTATTTCAGGGTTCTGTAGACAAGAAAGGGTTTTGTAGTAGTTTGGCAAGTTGGTGTAGCATCAACAGTAATGAAGATGTTGTACAAGAACATTGTGGTGAAAAGAGAGCTGGGCAAAAGTGCAAAACTTTCAGCTTACCAGAAATATAATCTATATTACAACCCTCAGCTATGGTCATAAGCTGTGAATGAGATCACAGATACAAGTTGGCAAAATATTTTTCTTCTGTAGGGGTTTTGTAGATGCGGTGAGGAGCTCAGACATCCAGAGGAGGCTCAGAGTAGATTCACTGGGATGGATGGATGGATGGATGGATGGACGGACAGACGGACGAAGGGAAGGACGAACGGATGGATGGATGGATGGATGGGGATGAACAGATGGAAGGACAGGCGGTGGATGGATGGATGGATGGATGGATGGATGGATGGATGGAATAAGTATACAGTGCTCACACCAGTTTATTTTAGTGTGAGCACACAGATTGTTTTGATCACTTTTGATCACTTTGAACATCAAAGTCTCTGTACATAGAGACCTGTATATCCTGGAAATTTGAAAGAGGAGACATCTGCAACAGAGGAAGGTTTATATTTGTACAGCTTATAAGGAACTGATGCTAAATTAATCAAATAAAAAAAATGTTTTTATTGCATTAACATTGTTTTATTGTATTTCTAAAATGTATGTTTAGTCCAGTATAGGACAAGGATAAATAATCAAAATGTGTGACTGACCCAATTCACCCATTTGAAACACTCACTAACCCTGCCTATGTATGTGCGTGTGTGCAGTTGGTAGCAGAGGATGTTGACAGTCAGCTGAATGGAGCCATCCTTTACTCCATCATCAGTGGAGACCGAGGCAACCAGTTTTTCATTGACCCACTCCGTGGGGTCATCAAAGTCAACAAGCAGCTGGACCGTGAGATGGTAAGGAGCACACATACACACACACACACACA
>CAEMYA010000069.1:7421095-7439077 GCA_903131615.1 Diplodus sargus
CACACACACACACACACACACACAAACAACACCATAACCGTGCCATTTTTATTTTTATAACCCTGTTTTTTGACATCCCTTTGCACAACAGAAATGTATTTATTCATTAAAAAACACACAAAAGGGCACTTTTTAATATGAGGGAAAAAGAGCAGGGGCTCAAGCACCCCTGGGGCCTTATGTGTGCACATGCCTGTTCTTAACTCTCATTGCCAAGCAGGTAGCTGAACAAGGACAAATGGACGCTCTTTGAAATATGACTCATATTTAAGCATGTTGAATAAGTGGAAGGCAACTTGTTAGCCCCCACAAGGAAGTTATGTTCATCGATTTATTACTCACAAATGTTCAAGTTGGTCCACTGTCATGTCTCATCTACGTGCTGGTGAAGTTCTCGAGGAGGCAGCGGCTTCTCTCTCTCTCTCACTCTCTGTCTCACTCTCCCTCTCTCCCTCTCTCTCGCCCCTCTGCAGCCCTTTTTAGATAGAAAAGGTGGCACATAAGTAATATTCCTCCTTTTCCAAAAGCCGCCACTTGGCCACCACTGGGGTAGGCATAAACATGTGACGTGACGTGAAGCACAAAGTTGGGCAGTGAACAGTGACAACGAATTTGTCTTCAAAATAGGAGCTTGACATTGCACCCCATTGGAGTTTAGAACTGGGTTCTTAGCAGGGGGCTTTTCATTTGAAAGTAGCGGCTGTTCATAGAGAAAGAGAGAGCGCGGAGCCGCAGCGGAGAGAGAAGCGGCTTTAGGCTCAGTCAACACACACATGCAACACCATATTAAGAGGAAATGCATATGGTAGATAACCTTAGCGTTTTTATACCGCCGTTTTTTTGACATCCCTTTGCACAACAGAAATTTACTTATTCATTAAAAAAACACAGAAAAAGGGCACTTTATAATATGAGGCAAAAAGGGCAGGGGCTCAAGCACGCCTTGGGCCCTATGTGTGCACGTGCCTGACTGACAGTTTAAGTCTCATCTCATTTCTCAGTCAATCAATTTTTATTTGTGTAGCGCCAATCCACAATAAAAGTCATCTCATGAAATGTTACAAATTGAGAAGAGTCTAGACCAGTGGTCCACAATAGGCAGCCACCGGGCCGCAACTGGCCCATCGGCCTCCTATTTGTGGCCCCCGAACTGTTATTCCTTCACTATGTATTTTGGTTGGGTCAGCACGTGTATACCGGGAGTTGTCTCCATTAGGGATGCGCATTGTTAACCGGTTTCGTTTAGGAACCGGTTCTTAATCAAACGATTCTTTGGAATCGCTAACAAAAACCCTTTACGATTCTGCTATCGATTCTTCCCGGGTTGCACCGCCACAGTAAACAAACATTCCTCACTCGCAAATTTTTGATGACGTCACACACGCAAAAGCTGCTGCAGATCAGAGGTGAGCTGAGCTGCTACATGCGATGCACTGTGGAGAAATGTCGTCCCGGCAAAAATGATCCAAAGTCTGGCTGCATTTCACAAAGAAGGACGACACCTCTGGGATCGTCACCTGTAATACCTGTAAGAACGATCTGTGCGCCAAAGGTGGTAATACAACTAATATGTCCAAGCATTTGGCCACACAACACGGCATTATACTCCAGTAATGCTGTGTGTTTGACGCACTTAGCAGCACCAGTGCTAGCACTAGCACAGCAGGTACAATGAAACAACTGGCTAACGTCGTGTGATAATGATAAAAATGAGGCTAATTTAGCACCACGATTTGGAATTTGTGTCACCAGCTTTCACTTGTGCATTTTGCATTTCCCATCCATGTAATGTAGATGATAGCCCGTTCCTTGTTTGTTGTTTCTCTTGTTCCTCTATGGGATTATCCTTAGCCAGTAGCCACTTGACTTGTAGACTTATTTTACTCAGTTGAGTAAAGTAGTATTTGAGTGGATAATTAAGATTTATATTAATAAACCTGAGATTTATTTTAATAAACCAGGTTGTATTCTTTTCTGTACTCATGTACTACTTGTTTTTCAGCATATTTGGGAATCGATAAGCAGGAATCGATAAAGCATCGGAATCGCTAAATCCTTATCAATATACATCCCTAGTCTTCATGCCAACGATACACAAACAGCCGGGTCACTCACTGCTGCGAGTGCAATTTTCACTTTTGTTTTTGGAGCACTTTGCATATTGACATTTTGCCGGCTGTAGTAGCCGAGTGGGGGTGGGCGATACTGAAAATGTTGGTATCGATCCGATACTAATTAATTACAGGGGCTGTACTGCCGATGCTGATACTGATACTGATACTTTTTACTTGAAAATTCCTGATCATTGAATGATTTTGTACTTTTGCGTTTAGCTGATCATGATTATGAGAATAATAAAACACAGGACAAAGATTTTAGCCAAATAAGAAAATACAATTTTACATAATTAAATCTATAACCTATCTGCATGTAGCCTAAATAGAAATACTAATGTTCCTTCAACAGATACACAAAAGGGTTATTATTGTCAGGCCTGGGTAAAAGGGAGGACTCAGATGCAGTCAGAGAATGATGTTGACAGGCTTTTATTCTGAAAGGTTTTTTGTATCTTCTTCAGAATGGGTGACACATCATCTCGGCTATGAGAATATAGTCTCGCCAGAACAGAGGAGAACAACAACACCAAACCAGAAAACAAAGAACAGAAAATCACTCTCGAAGGAGGAAAACAGCACTACTGAATCTACACTAATCTGGAATAACAATATACTATGAAAACTACACAAAAGAAAAAACACTCACAATGAGGGAAAAGTAAAAGGCTGCAAACTTAACTATGCTGCACTGAGCTGAAAAACTTTAACAAACAGAAAACGCTCCAAACTGAGGGAAAAAACGGAGGGAAAACTATGAAATTAACTAGCTTCAAACAAAAACCGACTAACCAAAAATGTCATCAAAACAAAAATCACTCTTCTTCAGAGGAATACAGGAAAACAGAAAAATCAAACATGGCAACAGGTAACGAAGATCTATGACAAGGCTGTGAATCAGGGCTGGAGGTACTCGACAAGATGAAATACTCTGGCAACGAGACAAGCGGAGAGGCAGACTAGAGTTTTCAACGGGCCTGAAAATTACAACCCGACCCGACCCGCAGGTTTTTAAGCCCGAGCCCGACGCAGCCTGACACACCAGCATGAATTGCTTGCCCGAACCTGACCCCCCGCGCGCCTGCATTGTTTTCCTCATACACTTGTTATGATCAGACAGACAGCAGACGGAAATTCAAATCAAACTTTATTTAAAATTAAAAGATTTAACACAAACAACCGAAACACTCTAACTTTAAATAGCCTATATAAATAAATATGCCGTAAATAAATTTGAAATTAAATCTTCACATTTTTTATAAAAAAGGAAGCCCAAGGCCCAACCCGATCCGGCTCATTTGCGGATTATTTCGGCCCGAACCTGCGGGTCCGGTCGGGTTTGTCGGGCTGACCCCACCCGTTGAGAACTCTAGCGCAGACTATATCACACATCAGGTAGGGGGACACAGATGGAAACAATCAGGAATCAGTGGAGACATCAGACCAGTGACACACAAGGAAGGACAAGTGACCTGAAACAAGAGGAGAGTTACTTTTCAAAATAAAACAGGAAGTTCAAAAGACAAAAAAACCCATGACAGACAACCCTCACCGCCGTGTGACAATTATATTCTGCCATATTCATACTTCAGAGTGAACCTGAGTGAGCGGAGTGAGATAGGTAGAGAGGAGCACTGCGCATAAGGACTGAGAGAGACGCTGCGATCACACAAACTCTGTGAAGAAATACAAGTGATCTGCTGAACTTATAGAAGAGAAACTACAACAAAAATATCGA
This sequence comes from Diplodus sargus, assembly GCA_903131615.1. Classification (NCBI taxonomy): domain Eukaryota; kingdom Metazoa; phylum Chordata; class Actinopteri; order Spariformes; family Sparidae; genus Diplodus; species Diplodus sargus. The sequence goes on from CAEMYA010000069.1 coordinate 7,424,948, forward strand.
TGTAATCGTGCTAGTATTGATCCGATACCAATGCTCACCTTGGTATCGATACTATCGATATTTGGATCGATCCCCCCACCCCTAGAGCCTAGATTGCATAGATTGAAAATGGCGTGTTCCAAGTTCACTGCTAAAAGACAAGTGGACAGTGAAAAATGGCAATTCAAAGAAGAATGGACTGAAAAATTTGCATTCATTCTCCCTCCAACCAGCACAAGACCCATGTGCTTAATATGCCAGGAGACTATAACTGTGATGAAGATTTCCAATTTGAAACAGCATTTAGAGACGAAGCATAGGAATTTCCTCAAAATTCAGAGGTAAGAACAACACAAATAAATGCACTGAAATCGTCATATCAAGTTTCAAGCAGGATCCTTGTCACATCTATGACACAGCAACAAGAAGCAACAGAGTGCTCACTTAGAGTGATGTGGATTTTTGGTAAGCACAAGCAGCCATTCTCAGATGCCTAAAATGATAAAAGAATGCATGATTGAAGTGATGGACACAGTGTTTGAAGGCAAACAAAAAGAGGAAATATTCAACTATGTATTTTAATTTATGTCAAAATGGAAATGGCATTTTATTTTATTTTGTATTTTTGTTGTTGTTTTGAATGAAATGGACATTTTGTTTTGAATATTACAGTATTACTGCATGTGGCCTGACCGACCTCAACACATGGACCTTTGAGTCATTGAAAGAAATCTTTGTGGCCATTTAAAATTTGTATTTGAGTACCCCGGTCTAGACCATATCTCGGATGTCCAGAGGGGGCTCCCACGTATCCTTGGTGTTCTTGGTGGACACCCAGGAGTGGTTTCTCTCTATTCTATGCTGATGTGTCCTCTTTGCCTTCTTTATACCAGCTTTCAGTCTTACTGTAGTTGTGTTTTATAGTTCCTTGTCACCTGATCAAAAGGCAGCTTTTTGGGATCTGAAAAGACCACTCACAACTTAATTTCTGGTTGGGGAATAATCTTTTTGTCTTTGTGATCACCACATCATTAACCTATTTGTTGGTGTATGATGTCACTGAAGATATATATTTCTCCAAACATTTGATAGTCTGTGCATTCAAAACAAGCCTGTTGAGTTGCTGTACCATCATTTGTCTCCACTTAAAAATGTTTATTCTGATGGATTTTGCCTTTTCATCAGCTGTTGGCAAAAGAGAGCTTTAGCTGCCAAGAATGTTTGTGTAAGCATGGTCCAGGGCATTGTGTCCCCAGTTTGAGGTGTGGACCTGCTGGAATCCAGGTAAACCAGTTCTGAGGCCTGTTTGTTTAAAAAAAAACTGTTCCAAACAAAATTCCATGCAGTTGTTGCTGATGACTTCATGTAGTTTATGTATTGCTATGTATTGCTAATACACAGATAATATGGATGATGAACCTTATTAAGGCAACGTCTGAGAAAATATTGTCCATCCACTTTGATTGTGTTTCAGCAACAAGCATCATTGATGAAACACATTAAAATAATTCTGTTGTTGTCTAGCACTATTTAGAATGTGCAATAAAATGAACATCTCCCTATCCATACATACAACCTCAGCCCTACAGAGACAGTTTTACTTTAATCAAATCTTCGTTTTCTGGCCACACTAAGTGCCATGACGGCCGAAATGTACACTTTCAGAAACCTATGGGGGACATCAAAGGCACATGATCATGATATATGATGACTCATGACCAATTCTTCATTTTGGTTTTTTTTTCATGCTTTTGTATCTTCCATTGTATCTGGCCTTCAAGGTCCCCAGCTACTCTTTGGCCATCAGAGCTCTAGATAGTGGAATCCCACCCATGTCCTCCACCGTGATGGTCAACATAGATGTCTCTGACATCAATGACAACCCACCCATCTTCTCTCCGGCCAATCTCACTGCTGTCACACAGGTAAATCAACATGCTAATACATTTATCACAAACATAAGAATGCAATATTTTACTTAAAAAAAAAAATGCTGGCAAAAATTCAGTGACTCATTGTTTGGTAGGAATAATTCCAACTGTGATGTTGCCACACACAAATCTTGCGCCCTTAGAAGCCTTAGTAGGTCCCCTGTTAGAACAGTTAGTACAAATCCTGTAAGAATAGTTGAATAAACAAATATTCGCCTTTTTGCTGTGAAGCTCCAGAAATGTTCTGGACCACAAAACTTTATCCGTCTCCCATACGCATGAGGCTGAGTAGATAAAGAATACATTTTCATTTTAGGGTGAAATGACCTTTTACACAAAAGTCCTCAGTGACACCTTGATTCTTTGCTCAATATAATAATGCTGATGTTCATACTGGAATTTGAGAGAGCACTTGCTAAAACCAATCCAAGAAAAGAGAAGAAGGATGAATTCCGCAGTTCTTTCTTTGTGAAAGACTATTCAAAGATTTATTTGAAGGGTCAGATATCATTACCAATTACCGAGTAATATTGCTATACACCAACATATCTGGCTGTCCAAATGTATTTTCAGTGTACTAAAAAATGTAATTACTATTCAGTACTTTGAATACATCATCTTGCTGAAACATAAAGCACCCCACAAAATGTATCGACTGACAGGTAGGTCGTTCTAATGGTGTATCTCCACCTCTAGGAAAACAAGCCAATTGGCACCAGTATCCTGCAGTTGTCCATCACAGACCAGGACTCCTCCCATAATGGCCCTCCCTTTGACCTCCACATCCTGTCAGGAAACGAAGGTGGAGAGTTTGTACTGGAGAAAGATGGAACACTGGTGGCCAATCAAGTGCTCAGGAGAGACCTAGCAACTGAATATGTCATTCAGATACAGGTAGAGTCAAACTGGTCTTTAACATTGCAGCAGTTGGCAGTCTCTAGCATCACGTAATTAAAAAAAAAAAAAGATGTTGTCAATCACTTAATTCCTTTTAGAATAAAAAGTGCAAGAAGTTCACAATAATGTCCATTAGCATAAACAATCTTAGCTTGCTTATTATGCACAAATGGAAACTATCACAGTAGGTCTACACACGTACCTTTGTAGTGTGCTTTTTGTAGTAATACTTTCAGAATTGAGCAGATTTGATTCTAAAGCAACTACACATAAAGAGATGGAGGACTTAATAAGTACAGCCTAAGCCAATGAGAATTCAACAATCTGAATTAGATCAATCAACTGGGTATCTTTGACAATTTGAATTTTCCCTTTCGCATTCATTTTCTTGTCTTTCCTAGGACGGGGTTAAGTTATTTATCATTTTAAAAGTTACACTACCACAGACTTCCTTTTACAAATACGCATTTGAATTAATTAGCAAACACTGCTCAAATCTATACTTTAGGAGGTTTTGTTTTGTCGTATAACTCACCTGGTCAAGTGTGTGCCCCTATAGTTGTGTCCAAACTGCAGTATCCATGCCTTAACCGGCTCTGCTGCATGTAAAATCCCTGCAATTCAACTAAATGTATTTCTGTAAAATGTCACATTGTGCAGTCAACATATAAACCAATGAGCTCTTAGATTAGATGAGAACTAGGAGTTTCCCATCGTGTCCTTGTTACTGCAGTAAATGAAGAGCTGCTGCTGCATCTAACTCAAAAAACTGTGTCTGCCTCGCGCACATTAAATTTTTGGTATCCATTTATATATGGCATCAGGGTAAGTCCGAATCAAGTTGGACACCAATTTTACTGTCATGCATTAGAACAACTGGATCATCTGGAATGAGCATAATGTAATTCTTTACGTACCGCCTGTACAGATCGACTACTTGATCAAATAAAGATCATTAAGGGATGTCACCAATTAGAGATGGTATCAAGTCTTTCCCCTGCCCTCTCCACTTGTGTATCTTCTCCTGTCTTTTATCATGATCTCTTTTTTCATCCCTGCTCTCCCTTCTCCTCCCAGGTGACAGATTCAGGGAAGCCTCGTCTATCTTCGTTTTCCATCCTTACAATTAGGGTGATTGAGGAGAGCCTCCATCGGCCAGTGGCTTTGCCACTCCAAGTTCATATTGTCACTATGGAGGATGAGTTTCCTGGTGGTGTGATTGGCCAGCTGCATGCCACTGACGCTGACCCCTATGATGCACTGACCTTTGGCCATGCCCCCCCAGCCCAGCGCAGTCTCTTTAAGATCAGTCCTCGTGATGGCAAGATCATCGCCCTGGGAGGGCTGGATGCAGGCAGGTACTCCCTCAATGCCAGCGTTAGTGATGGCCGCTTTGCTGTGCCTGTACCTGTAAGCGTGCACGTGGAGCAGGCAACACCAGAGATGTTGCATGAGGCGGTAACGGTACGCTTTGAGAGCGTGGCTCCACAAGACTTTGTGGCGTTGCACTTGAAGAGCGTGTTGAAGGTGCTGCAACAGGCTGCTGCTTCGCAACAGCAGGACACAGTGCACCTACTCAGTCTGCAACCAGTCGGTGGGACCCAACAGCTGGACATGCTTATTGCCGTGGAAAAAGCCGGGGATGGGTATTACAAGGCGGCCTACCTCACCCAGAAACTCAGTGCATCACGGCGGCAGCTCGAGGAAGTCCTCCGAGTGTCAGCTATCCTGGATAAGAACTGCTCAGGACTGGAATGCCGCGGGGCACAGTGTGAACAGAGCATCATCCTGGACTCACACAACTTGGCTACATACAGCACCCCACGTGTCAGCTTTGTCTCACCACGCTTCCACCGGACCTCACGCTGCACATGCACTGGTGAGTGACTGACTCTTCTAAATGTACCTGGGCCTTCTTTGCTAGGCTGCAGTCTGATCCATTTTTTAGTCATAAACGTTGAGTCCGAAATTGCATACAATATACTACATACACAATATATGTACTAATAGTGTATGAAACAATCTGTATTATTAGAGCCTCCATGCCAGTTCTAGAAATGTAACCATGGTAACTACTGCCAACAATGAATTAATTTAAGTTTTATATTAATTTAGATTTGAGTGTTACCAACCTTATCCGTGAGCTGGTTTGGTGGCTGGCTGTCATTGTCTGTAACATTGTTGTTTTTGTCATTATAGGATATTTATGTCAAGATATTATCCAGTGTTAGCCTACCTAAACATTTCCCTGTAAATAGAATGCATTTCACATAATATTTTCTATACTAAGGTTTTGGACATACTATAAACTTTATGCTATTTTAGTGTACTAAATGGCAGATTAGTGGAGGTTTTTGAATGAAATCAGAGTTCACATCCCCCCAAAAAGTCTGTCACTTCATACATCTGAATAAAATTTTTTTTTTTAAAAAACAAACAATCTTTTTGTTGGCTGTCACAGCGCAGGTTATGTCCTAAATACAGATGTCTGTTAACCTCTTTACCTTTAACTGAAGAAATCAAGACATCCATCTGTGGTTGAAATAATCTCATCAGTCACATCCACATTAAATAAAACACAGTAGTGTACTTGGTGTTTTTTCTTTTTTATTAGTGAAGTTACTTTTAACTCATTTGTCATTTTTAGTATTTTTTAGGGTTGGGACTTTAACGCGTTAATTACGATTAATTATTCACACAAAAATTAACGCATTTTAATCGCACAAATTTTTGCACCGCGGAACGTTTCTCACTGGATGAGTTTCAGGGGTACCGCCTATACTGGAGCACCAACTAACGTTCATGCATAGCGTTCATGACTTCGAACAAAGAAGCAGATGAGACCGCTTTGGTTGGCCCCGCGGATGGGAAATTTTGTTTTAAAAAGCGGACGGATGGCAGCGTAGACAAGAGCACGGTTATGTGCAAATTATGCAAGAAGGAGTTCGCGTATCACCGCAGCATATCAAGCCTCAGATATCACCTAAATGCTAAGCATATAGCAGCCACTGCAGATAGATGTTTTCTAATAGTCAGGTTTTGCAAATTTATGAATGTACTTGAAAGTATTGTGTTTTACTTAAAAAACAAAGTGTTATAGTTTACAGAAGGTCTACCTACCTATAGGCTACCTGAATCTCTGAAATGAGTTCCTAAATATGCTATTGCTACACTTTATGGCAAAAATTGCACTGGTCTGTTGGTCTTGAAAAAAAAAAATGTTTTGTTGCTTAAGCTTATGTATTCAGTCATTATTCAATGGTATACTAAAATCCATGTGAAAAAAATTGCTTCTCACTGTTCTCAGGTCAAATATTTATATGCGATTAAAATGCGATTAATTTCGATTAATTAATTACAAAGCCTCTGATTAATTCGATTATTTTTTTTTATCGAGTCCCGGCCCTAGTATTTTTTACTCAACTTTAAGTGGCTATTTTGATCACCACCTTTATTTCTACTAATAACAAGGCCTCTTTGTTTTTACAAAGAAATGGTACTTCCACTTGAGTACAGTTTTTGGCTACTCTACCCACTTCTTCCTTCACTGTCTCTGAATATTAAACAACTCTCAATAAAGCAGCTAACTGTTTGTGTTGATTATTGATTTAATTTGAATAATTATCATCAATAACTATTCATTTCAAACAATCACACCTGCCCTACCATCAATTCCGAACACTGTGTAGGAGAGACTAAACTGAGGAGACAAAAAACCTGTCTGTGCATCTTTTTTTCAAGAAAGATAAGACAACAGAATCAGGTATTAAAGTGATAGTTCGGGTTTTTTGAAGTGAGGTCATATAAAGTACATATCTATAGTCGGTCTGTTTCCTACCGTAATCACCGATCAGCGCAGCCTCAGTTTGGAGGAGTAGTAGGCCGCTCCAGCCAGACGCTCAGCTTTGTACTGCAGTGAACGGGGTCCAGAGAAAAAGCGAAATAAACCACCTAAAACAAGGCTCACCTTAACAAATCTATATCAGTTCAAGTGTACGTTGTCTAGGTAAAATTCACACCGCTTTATATCGCCGTCAGACCTCGCTTTCTTTTGGCACTACATTTTCTCAAAAGCAGAACCCCCGTATCCCTACGCATGAGCACTAATGCAGAGGGATACGGAGAGTTAAGTTTCGTTTTTATCGAAAGTAAACCTCTTGTCCAGCAGCTGAGCCTCGTGCTGTATCCCGCCGCTCACAGATCAGCTGTTGCCCAGTTACGCTAGTGCGTAAGGATACGGGGGTTCTGCGGTTGAGAAAATGTAGTGCCGAAAGAAAGTGCGGTCTGACGGCGATGTAAAGCGGTGTGAATTTTACCTAGACAACGTACACTTGAACTGATATAGATTTTTGTAGGTGAGCCTTGTTTTAGGTGGTTTATTTAACTTTTTCTCTGGACCCCGTTCACTGCAGTACAAAGCTGAGCGTCTGGCTGGAGCAGCTCTCTACTCCTCCAAACTGAGGCTGCGCTGATCGGTGATTACGGTAGGAAACAGATTGACTATAGATATGTACTAAATATGACCCCACTTCAAAAAACCTGAACTATCCCTTTAACCGCCATTGCTGGGAGCAAGCAAAGGTTGCTCAGCGAAAGTCACGACTCTTCTCTGTTTTTGCGCCTCAGTTGGTGGAATGAACTCCAGACCGCTGTCAGGACAGCAGTCGCTTCACCTCAACCCATATAGCATTTTTTTTCATTCTTACTCTATCATCTGCTAAATGCCCCAAATTTAAATGTATTGACAACAGCGCCATAAAAAATAAAAAATCTGGATCACACACATTTCTAAACCTAGGCTATAGCTCTAATAGTGACATACTTATTCCTGTGTATGCGTGTGTGTCTGTGTGTCTGTCTGTCTCTGTGTGTGTGTGTGTGTGTGTGTGTGTGTGCGTGTACAGATGCCAGCTGTACTGTCCTATCAGAACAGTGTGAGGGCAATCCGTGCCCAGCAGACATGCAGTGTGTTTCCATTGAGGCCACCAGAGGGACCTATGCATGCCAGTGTCCACCAGGGAAACTTGGAGAATGTGCAGGTTCGTGTCCATCAGGCAGAAAAAAAAGTCTGTGTTAAGATGTTTGATTCTAGAAAATAAAACATGCAATGACAACATCTCAATAAAAAAGCATTGTTTATATTTTTACAATGTTAATTTTAAGTAGATAGTAGTAGATAGAAAATCATCTATCCTTAAATAAATATTGGCGTGTGTGTGTGTGTGTGTGTGTGTGTGTGTGTGTGTTGGGTGGGGGTGCAGGCCATTCATCTCTGAGTTTCTCAGGTAACAGTTATATCAAGTACAGACTGTCTGATCGGCTGCAGACAGAGCTGAAACTCAACCTTCGGATCAGAACACTTCAGAGCCAAGGAATCATCATGTATACACACACTGAACCCTGCATCATGCTGAAGGTACACATGCACGCACAAGTGCTGGTCTCTGCTCAAACAATTTTCAGGGGTAATTGCTGCTCAATCACAGTGTGCCTAAAAGCTGTTGCTCTCCTCTCTGTGGGCAGACTGAAGGTAGACTAAGTTAAGAAAGCCATAAGTAACGGTATTATTTGAAATATTAAAATTGTTGAAAATATCTAGAAAATATTTTTTATTAGAAAACAGTTTTTCTTAACATTCAAAACATTTGTGATGATCAATATTTTTATTTTGTCCAAATGCCCACTTTTTTCTACATGAAATTATATGATGAAACATGAGACAAGACAACTGTCGATCTTTTCAAAGCTGTAAAAGCATCTTGATTTTGTACTTTATATAAACAGCCATAGCTGCTAATTGATATTCAAAGAAAACACTGAAATTCTGTCAGTGAAAATTATCCAACAAAAGGTTTGATACTGTGTATTAAATGTATGTTTGTAATTATGTCTGTGAGCAGTTGGAGGAGGGGAAGCTGTGGTTCCAGCTGGCCTGTGGCCAAGACGGTGATGATGATACTCCTGACATGTTGGGCATCTCAGGCCGTCGTATCAATGACGGCAGCTGGCACACATTGGCACTGGAGTTAGATCGCAACTTCAGCAGCTTGGCGCTAGATGACAGCTACACTGAGCGACGCCGTGGACCGCCATTCATACGACCACTTGGCCTTGACAGAACCATCTACTTTGGAGCACTGGTCAGTCCATGAGTAGTTGTAGCGGCTATAGTAGGGTTTCAGATGACACCATAGTGGTAGAAACTTTAGCACTCCTCAGTTTTTGGAGAACATCAGTATATTTTAACATACAAAAGTGTTTTTAACTGGTTGTGAAATAATCTTAATGTGATATTGATGCCTCTATATGACCTACATAAAAAAATGAGACCAGAGGCATTTTTAAAACTTACAGTTACAACACACTTCACATTTAGGATAACGTGCATAAGTCATATTCCAAAGTCCAAAACAGGCATATGCCATACATACATACCAACATAAGTTCATACAAAAACACGAGAATGATGCACAGGCACAATTTATTAAAAACACTGATCTATAGAAATGTGTGGTCACCTCTGCATTTGAAATGTAAACAGGCAAAAACAAATAGGGACTTACAGATAAGGGACTTAGGACTGCTAGAATAAGGGCTTAGTAATTCTGTTATATATGCATGTACCAGGCCATGCAGGACCTTGTGTGTAATTAATGAAACTTTGAAAGTGATTCTGTCTTCCACTTGAGTCCAATGAAGGGAGGCAAAAGTTAGTTATTAGAGTTTAATGGGATGACAAATATTATATAACAGCTGTGATGCAGCATTTTGGACAAATTGAAGACAGGTTATTTAGGACGAAGTATTATCAGCATAGAGGGAGTTAAAGTACTCTAAACGAGAAAAGGTTAAGGTGTGTAGTAGATGTTCCATGTGATTGGCTGTTAGTATAGATTGGTGCTTTTGTTTCCAACTGAAAGATGCAGGACTGAACAAGTTTTGTAATGTAAGGTCAAATGGAATCCAGAGATTTTTAGTGGATATTATTATTATTGATTGATTATTGATATTGTTGGCTAGATACCCGATGTAATAAATGACCTCCTTACTGAAACAATCAAGGCCAATCACAAGGACCTTGGTTTTATCAGGACTGAGATGGAGTCAGTTTTGTGACATCCATAACAAAGGCTAAACAGCCATTGAGGGTGGTAAGATTGATAAGGTTATTTGGTTTAAATGAGAAGTACGGCAGCGTATCATCAGCATAGCCACGGTAGGAGGTATCACAGGCAGAACGAACCAGATCACGTAGAGGTAGCATATATAAAGAGAACAAGATTGGATCCAAAATGGATCCTTACAGGATGCCTCATAAGAGGGAAGCAGAGGAAGACACATAGTTGTAGTAATGTAGTAATATGAACATTAAAGTGTCATTAAAATCTGTCAGACAGGTATGAAGTGAACCATTTCAGTACATAGTCAGAGATTCCAACCCAGATCGATAATCTAGCAATTAAATGACATGATCAATAGTGTCAAAGGCAGCAGAAATGTCTTATTACAGTAAAATGGAGAATTCACCTTTATCTGCATGCATCAGAATGTAATTTGTTACTTTGAGCAGAGTTGTCTCAGTACTCTGTTTTTGACTAATCCAGAGTTGGTAATCAATTGGACCAGTCAAAGTTATTTTATGTGCAGATTTTGTTGTTGCTGCTATTATGCCAACAATTTAGGTTGTTAGTACTAACAATATGGGCTTCAACATCCACCAAAGTAGAAGTCCTTCATATCTGCTCCAGACGGAGCAGCAGTCAGCAGTTCGATCCCCGCCCTTGCCGATTGGGTCATGGTCGTTGTGTCCTTGGCAAGACACTTCACCCGCCTTGCCTCGTGTGAATGTGTATGACTGCTGTATGTTTGCGGTGGTGGTCGGGGCCGTTGGCGCTGAATGTGCAGCCACGCTTCCATCAATCTGCCTCAGGGCACTGTTGCAGTTTACCACCACCACTATGACTGTGTGTGAATGAATGGAACCTGGAACCCTGTGAGGCGCTTTGAGTACCTAGAAAAGCGCCATACAAATCAAATCCATTATTATTATTATTATTATTATTATTATTATTATTAATAATAATAATAATAATAATAATAATAATAATAATACCCTTTTTCCTTTCCAAAATATATTGTGTACATGTGTGAATGGCACTTTGTAGAAGGGCGCTTTATACAGTTCACTCCACTGACTTGTAATAGTCCACAGGGCAGATCTGACACATCTAGATCAGTAACATCTAGACAGTATTCTCTTTCAGCTTCAGTACTCTTTCTATACTGTTGAGTACACCGTTTACCGTCCAGCTGCCTTCGTCCAGAGGAGAAAGGATCTGAAATGATGGAATTTGTAATACATTTACCAGAATCACCGTCACGAACACGAACACTCCTTTTTTCCTTAATTACATTCTTAATTAACCCACTTTTTTTCATTATTATTAAAACCAAAATAAGATAATTTCATCATACTGTAATTTATTATCTGCTACATTCATTTTTTTGCAGCAATTAAAATAAAAGCTGAGCCGGGCACAAATCCATTGAAAATGTATAAAATCAAACTATGAGGCTTTTCCTTCACATGCTTTCAAAAAAGGTAATATGTTTCTATTTCTTGGTACAGCATTGACATTTTTGCAGATCTAAGAGACATTTATGTAGTATTCAAATGGGATTGTCAATGTTAGTCACATATCCCCTCCTCCTTTTCACACACACACACACACACACACACACACACACACACACACACTTGCACACAAACTTTCTTAGGTAACTCTTGGGGATATTACATAGACTTACATTTATTACCTTTTCCTACCAAAACTATAATGATAATGAGTCACTGTCCTCTCTAGCCTCTCAAGCTGTCCCTGGCCTGAGGGGAAATAGTAAGTAACTGTAGCCTCTAGTGTGCTGCAGGAGAATATGAAAAAGTGGAGCCAGCTAGAGGGACCAACAGCAGAGATGTTGGAACAGCCTCAATTCAGTTCACAAAGATGCCGAAGCTCTAGAAAAATGGCTTTTGTCATCATCTCAAACAGCCCCTGAAAAGACTTGATGTCCATGGCAGAAGACTTGATGTCCATGGCAGAGAAAAGATGCAACGTAAAAAGAAGCTAAACAAGAACACTTATTGTCAAAGTTTCTGAACACTGGAGACAGCTGTGGATGCGTAAAGAGCTGAACTTGCGACATTTCCTCAGACCAGTAAGTAGCATCTAACATTGTCTCTTTACCAAAACATATCTCTAGTTAATATTAGTTAACACAAACTGTAATAGTCAGGGTGATGGGACTGTTTACTAGGTATTGTGGCAGTGCTAAAGCTGAGCCAAGTCAGCTGTAATGTAATCATAAGATAGCAGTCTTATTTTTGACTGGCTGTATTCTTGCTCTGCTGTCAGTTGCATTTATTTATAACAGCTGACTGTAAATTGCAATTGTATGGACCCCGTACCAGACCAAATACTGTCATTCAATTCATTACACTGTAACAACTTGGCATCACGGTAATGAGACTGTTATGTACCTTTGATACTCATTTTTAGAAAGCAGTACAAGGTTTATTACGCATGTTTCAATGTATCAGTGACGCTGTTAGATATTTTTTACAGCTAGTAAATCATGAACTTTTTGCTCCAGGAAAGAACAAGGAGCAGCTCTGGCTTCTACTCTCATGAAGAAACGACCAGGCCTGCAGAGCTGAAAATCCTGATATATCAAGTATTGGACCAAGTGACAGTCACAAGTAGGTCTAAAGTGGCTGAAGGTCTCTGAAGATGGTTGTAAATCATGTGCCCTGTGAAAACCATGTGGCTGTCTGATGATTTTTTTCTCTGCAGTCCATGTTTGCACTATGTGTAATAATAATATCAAATTGTTAGTTTTGAACGCAACTGTTCCTTACTTTGTTACTGAAAGAGGGCAGATGGCACTGTGATGTTTGTGTTATGAGTACTGACATTGTCCAGTGAAATAATGAATGAATACTGTCTATAAAGGCCCCCACACACCGCCCAGACTCAAACCAACAGCCAACTGCCTTTATCCGACCACTCCATTGCCTCTCGTCTGACCCGTTCGGCAGAAAAGTTGCATTGAACATACCGCTTCGACGTGCTGCCAACTCCACAGTAGCGTGTATGATCTGTGCTTGCGTGAGATGCAATAAGCCTCCTTAACAGCGGGTGGTGCTAGTCTGGTGCCAGTACTCCAAAATATGAAATGACTGAACGGAGTGCATAGGACACAGTATTCCGCCCCTCCCACACACCGCGCTGATTCGCTAGCACACCGCCAATCAGAATGGTCAAACAGCTAGCACACAACCAATCAGAAAATCAAATGGCTCAGAGGCCAACAGCCAACCTTCTCAGACTTCACATGTTGAATCAGAGCAGACGCTGTCCGCGTGGTTAGATCTGACTAATCATGTCCTACATGTATAGAGGGCTTTACAAAAAACATTCAAATGATTGCAGAGTTCACACTTAGACTTAGACTGAGACTTCTCTTTATTGATCCTTTTGGGATGTACTGTATACTGTATCACACTGTATATATCTGAGCCTGATCACATCACTGTTCACACTGTATAATAAACACAAACATGTTCTAACAAAGACAGTGGCCCTCATTTATCAATCTTGCGTGAAAACGGGTGCAGATCTGTGCGCATAATTGGTCTTACGACAGGACACACGTGTGATTTATGAAACATTCGTATCTGACCAATTCCAGCGTACAAATGATCGGGTCTTGATAAATGCGGCGGCTGAATTCGATCGTCATTAACATGTTACGCCCTTAAATATTCCTGGTTCGGAGGCCTCGCCCACCGAGGTCAAACACTGAGAGAGGAAACACTGGCAAGAAGAGAAACTTTTCCGAGATGGAGATCGGCATCCCGGCAGCGCCAGCGCTGTGCTGGCGCTGCCGGGATGCCATTCACTAATGAAATGTTGTGCAAAACTGAACAGGTCAAAATAATAATGTTTATTATGCTAACCCTAGCAACGGAGGGACAGGAGCGCATCATTGAGCGCATTGTTTACACACGCGACCAGCTGATTGCGCTGTGTAAACCTGCACTGCTGTGTGAACCTGCACTGCTACCCGGAGCCAGACCTGAGGTCCTGAAGGAGCTGCGGAGGAGACGCCGTGGCTGCAGAGCCGGAGTGAAGAGGAAGGGGAAGAAGAGGAGACACAGACCGGCTGTACCGGCGATCGTCATGGGAAACGTGAGGTCTCTGGGGAACAAGACGGACGAGCTCGCCGCGCTGATAAAGGCTCAGAGGGAATATCGTGAGTGCAG
>CAEMYA010000069.1:7451984-7484323 GCA_903131615.1 Diplodus sargus
TACAGGCTATGCACTGTACTCTGTAGTTCCCATTATACACGAAAATAAAGACATGTTAACATATAAAACATGAAAGCTACTTAAAGACTTGAATTCACTCAAAGTTGGGGACGTACTTTTTTTTTTTCTTCTAACTTCATTGAAAGTTGCAACAACAACAAACAATTCAGTCATTCCCACTCACGTTTATGACAGCAGATCAAGAGCTAAACAAAACACAGAACATTATTTATAATGAACAACTACAAAAAATTAATTTCTTGGTGACAGACCTCCTTATCCCATGATAATTGTAATTATAACTGTTGTGATAGATTATTGGTTGAACAATTCTGAGTGTATAAGCCTATTCATTATTAATATAGCCTACATTTTTAAATGTGTAATTAACTTAAGACAAGGGGACGTACTTTATGGACGACGTACTTAGGTGACGAAGTACTTAAGTGACGACGTACTTCGGTGACGACGTACTTAGTGACGACGTACTTAGTGACGACGTACTTTGGTGACGACGTGTTTCAGACGTATATTTTGTTAGTAATTCTAATGTACGCCGTCGTCACGTCGCCGTCGATACACGTCCTTTCCATGCACTCGCCGTGAAGTCGCCTCCGGTCTCTTATCTGCTATCCCATTCACTCACACAGCCCACTCACAACAGAGGACACACCCTGGACCTGGTCATAACATATGGCCTGTCCACTGGTGTGTCCTCTGTTGTCGACCTGGCTGTGTCTGACCACTATTGTGTGTTTTTTGATATCTCCAGTTTTATCCAACAGGAGGCCCCGGTGAGAACAGTGAGGAAGCGCTATCTTACTCCTGAAGTGGCTGCAAATTTTATTGAAATTTTAAACAATGGCACTGCTGACATTTTACCTGCACCCTGCGATTTTATTGTTGACAATTTTAACAGTAAACTCAGGTCAGCCCTAGATTCAGTGGCTCCACTTTCCACAAAAACAATTTCAACCAAACCTACACCACCTTGGATTAAGACTGAAATAAAACAACTGAAAAGAAATTGCAGGAGTGCAGAGAGAAAATGGAGGCAGACAAAGTTAACAGTTCATTACGACATATTCCAGGACAAACTCAAAACATACAATAAAGCAGTAAAACAGGCAAGAACTTCCCATTTTTCACAACTCATCTCAGATAAAAAGAACGACCATAAATTCCACTTCTCCACAATCGCTCGTTTAATTAATACTGATTTTAAGAAGTCCTCCATAGTTCCAACAAACAATCTATGTGAGGATTTTGCAGACCACTTCAGAGGTAGAATCGATGGCATCAGATCCACTCTCTTAGAACAAAACAATGTTACTTTTAACAGACCTGAACCATCGCTTTTATCTGAGGAGACAATGGAGCATTTTGTCCTGGTTGATGCAGAAACACTCGGTAGAGTTTTCTCCCGAGTTAACCCAACAACCTGCCTTTTAGACCCAATTCCCACATCACTTTTAAAACAATTTTATGCGTTCTTTGAGTCTGAACTTTTAAGTCTTGTGAATTGCTCTCTCCAGACGGGTGTCTTCCCTACTGCCTTTAAAACGGCAGTGGTGAAGCCCCTTCTGAAAAAGAGCAACCTGGATCCTGATGTTTTCACTAACTACCGACCTGTATCCAACTTACCCTTTTTAAGTAAAGTTTTAGAAAAGCTGGTCTATATCCAATTAAATTATTTTTTAAACAGCAACAATATTTTAGAACAGTGTCAATCTGGTTTTAGGATGAACCACAGTACCGAGACAGCCCTCGTGAAGATTGTTAATGATCTCAGGTGTAACATGAACTCTCAGAAACTGTCAGTCCTGGTGCTACTGGATCTAAGCGCTGCTTTTGATACAGTAGACCACCACATCTTAAATAGACTCAGACACCTGGTGGGCCTCTCTGGCACTGTTCTTAACTGGTTTTATTCCTACCTCACAGATCGTCACTTTCTTAGGGATACATGTTCCTCAGGAACGCATGAACTTAAGTATGGGGTGCCCCAAGGATCAATTTTAGGTCCAATACTTTTTAATTTATATATGCTTCCCCTTGGGGACATCATCAGGAGGCACGGCATCAATTTCCACAGCTATGCTGAGGATACACAGCTTTACATCGCTGTGTCTCCTGATGACACAGGGCCTATTGATTCCCTTTTAAACTGTATTTTAGATATAAAGTCATGGATGGCAGAAAACTTCTTACAGCTCAGCCAGGACAAAACAGAGGTTTTAATTATTGGCCCTGAAGGCAAGAGAGAGAAACTTTTACCAAAACTAAATGCTTTTAAACACTCACAGTGCGTAAAAAACCTGGGTGTTCTTTTCGACTCTGAGCTTGATTTTATTCCACACATCAGAAATACTACAAAGATTGGTTTTTACCACCTTAAAAATATAGCCAGAGTTCGCCCGTTTCTCTCTCAGGCCAGTACAGAGGTGCTAATGCATGCTTTTATCTCTAGCCGGTTAGATTACTGTAATGCCCTGCTTTCTGGTCTCCCAAAAAAGGGTGCGTATAGGGTGTAGTATGCTCAAGGTTGTGTGTGCATGTGTGTACGTGTGTGTGTGTGTGTGTGTGTGTGTGTGTGTGTGTGTGTATGTGTGTGGGTGTATGTGTGTGTTACATGAATAAGGATGCGGGGAGTGGGGATGTTAAGGGGGTTTGTTTCATTTTCTTTTCTTTTAATGTAAAGCACTTTGGGTTGCATTTTTTATGTATGAAAGGTACTATATAAATAAAGTTGATTTGATTTGATTTGATTAATGCAAGGATATGAAAGTACTCCTGTCACATAACTCCACTTACATGACAACTTGACTTGAAAAAGAAGTCAATCTTCTGCTGGGTTAGGGTTAGGGTTATCTTCCTTTTTGGCATTCATGATCATGTTGAATAATATCAGTGGATGTTTCTAGAAAACAATCAGTCAGTTACCATTAACTTTACTTGGCTTACCTGGCTTGGCCTAGTTGTTTGACACTTGGCTTGCTTAATATTAGCTAACATGCCACAAAGCAAGACAGAGTTATTTACAGACAAAATTCTACATTATTAACTAGTTAAACAACCGTTTCATACCTCCACTCTGTTCGCTGTCTGCCAGCGAGTGACTGCAGCTCCGTGTTAACATGTAATTGTTTACATTCCTGGCAGGCAGCCGGGACTAGTTTGGTCAAATGGCTGTGATTGGCTTGATGGCTGTCAATCACTCTAACTTGACCAATGGGTTTTCATGTACTGGGGAGCTCCTCAGGGTACTGAGGTGCGCTCCATTTCAGTATGCTGTTACACCGCGAAGGCGGGCAAATGGTTTAATACCTTAGGATGGGCGCAACCAAGTTTACAATTGGGAGGGGGGGTTCACACACTTTTGTTTTCCTTAAAAACGGAAACAAATTGAAAATAAATAAGAAATAATGAGACAGATCTGTTGACAGGGTTTATAAAAGAGTGCATAATTAACATATTTTCTACTGTATATTTGGCGGGGACAGATTGCCATTTTCTCAATATTGGGGGTGGCAGAGTTATTATGTGATGTCTTATACTACCTTACAGGCCAACCGACAAACACTTACTCCCTCACTCTTTAAAGGAACTCGGGACAGCATTATAGGTGAGTGACAAGTAGTGTACAATACGTATCACCAACCTATAATGCTGTCCTGAATTCCCTCCCCAGACAGCTTAAAACCCATTCACTCCTGGACCCACCTAGTCTTAACAACCAACATGAATGCGGGTTGAGTCAACAATTCACATGTGGTTTCAACAACACTGAAACTCAAGGTGTGTCTCATTTCTCTTAATGGCATCCACATTTCCCTCACCTGTGTATTTTCTCTGAGTCTTCTCTGAGTCCATCCCACCGAGGATTCGTGGAGAGACGCAACGAAACCATGGGAGGTGAGAGAAGCCGAGATATATTTAACGGTCCCATATCATGAAAAACACGTTTTCTCTGGTCTGTACATATATAAGCTGGTCCTTCCTGAGCCTGCCAACTCCCAAAATGATGAAAACAAGTGATTCCTGCATGGTCTCTGCAGCCCACCCACTCGTACAAAATGCGCTCCTACAGGCTGTTTAGATTCTGCTCCTGTCGTTACGTAACGAAAGGAGTCATTATCACAGGCCAACCTCCTCTGCGCAGTGATAAGAGATATCTGAGAGGGGAGCGTTCAGCGTTTAAGTATTTTATATTGTAACCGAAAAAAAAACTATTCATTCATTCATAATCCAGAATCCAGGATGTGAGGTGTTGGTTCACCCCTGCAAGCTCCAGCTTGTCCCCCAAGAGTGCAGGCTGTATGGTGGTTAAAAACACTGGAGAAATCAAAGAACATGATCCTCATAGTGCTTTCAGACTTCTCCAGGTGAGACAGTGATCTGTCCAGGAGGAAGATGATGGCGTTGTCCACTCCGATGCCAGGTTGATAAGCAAACTGGAGTGGCGGACCAGAGGGCTGAGATGGACGAGGACCAGCCGCTCCAGAGTCTTCATCAGGTGTGAAGTGAGAGCAACTGGTCTGTAGCTATTCAAGTCTTTTGGGTTAGGGATCTTTGGTACAGGTACCACGCAGGAGGTTTTCCACAGTAGTGGTACTTTTCCCAGCTTCAGGCTCATGTTTGAAGATGTACTCTACAATCTTGCACAGCTGGTGTGCACAGGACTTGAGGAGCCTGGAGCTGATCCCATCTGGATCCGTAGCCTTCTTCACCTTCATCTTCCTCTACTTATCTCTCATCTGGAGAGATGAGAGGGACAGAGTGGAGCGGGGGGGCTGAGTGTCGGATGTGGGGGAGGGAGAATGTCAGGGGGGGCAGTGGGGGGAGTCTGTGACATGAAAGCCGTGGAAAGGGAGGTAGAGGTGAGAATGGGGCAGTAAACAGGGGGATGGAAGAGGTGGTGGGGGGCAGCAGAGATGGCTGGGTCGGGGGAGGGTGGGTGTCTGGTCAAACCTGATATTGAAAAATAAATTAATGTCGTTCACCCACGTCTGGTACCCCGCAGCCTGGGAGTCTGGAGTCCTCTGCCCTGAAATTGTTTTAAGGCTTTTCCAGACTCCACTAATGTTTCTCTGCTGCAGCTGGTTCGCCATCTTCCTCCTGTAGCTGTTCTTCCCCGCTCTGATCTTCTTCCTCAGCTCCTTCTGCACAGCCTTCAGCTCATCCTGACCTAAAGTCCCTCTTTTTCTCCTTAAGGAGAGCCTTTATGTCAGCATTGCGGCGCTACTGAGGGCCAACAGCTGATCCCTACTGTAAACAATAGGGCTGCGTACAGGCTCCCCGGACACGGTGGAAAACAGTGATAAAAGGAAGTATTCTTGCCCGGCTTTGGTGCTGACGAAAGTAGTCCGGCAAGTTGTCTGGGGTCACGAAAATAAAGCCTTTTTTCTTCTCAAAATAAATGTGTTCAAAAGAGTGATTAATTTGCATCACAAAACCGTTGTCCACGAAAAAGTCAGACCTCATAATCGCTTGGTGCTATTTTCTCTGGATTCGTATCACTGCGCGCTGCCGCTGCTGTCAGCCTGTTTCACTGTGTTTACTGCTCAGAAAGTTAACAACATGTCTGACTACGACACCGACGATCATGAAGACTTTAGCACAGAGCCAAGGTGGTATCTTTACGAACCCGAATACACTGACGCCGAAATTCGCCAGATGGAGTAAGAACGGGCGGAGAGAGACAGAGGGACAGAGAAGTGGTACAGGTTGAAGCTGGAGCCACAGCTGGAGCCGTGAGAGACTGGTTGACAGACAGGTGGTGCACTTGTTTTAAGTGTCAAATAATGCCCACAGAGGTGGAGTGCTACTGCTGCCATGAATGGGATCGCATCATGCCACAGCTTATAAACTTATCGCTAGCTAGCTCTCACGTTAGCTCTCTGTGGTCGTTGGTCCAAGCACGTAAAACTCTGCCAAACAACTGAAGAAAGTGTTGGATTTGTGCGCGGCCATCAGCTGGCGGCAGGGCGCGGTGATACGAATCCAGAGAAAATAGCACCAAGCGATTATGAGGTCTGATTTTTTTCGTGGACAACGGTTTTGTGATGCAAATTAATCACTCTTTTGAACACATTTATTTTGAGAAGAAAAAAGGCTTTATTTTCGTGACCCCAGACAACTTGCCGGACTACTTTCGTCAGCACCAAAGCCGGGCAAGAACTCGGCGCACAGGACACTGTCGGGGGTAAGTCAGTGTTGATGCACTACACTGCTAATAGGGATGCCATACAGATTCATATCAAAAAACCGAACTATCCCTTTAAGACAAGAACGAGAGAAGCGAATCTGGTCTCCATATTGCCCAAACAGAGAGCTCCAGAGAGAAGGAAAAAAGAGTAGTTAAAAAGTACAAGAAGAACTATAAAAAGAGGAAAAAGCTCAAAAGTGAGCGAGAGCTGCTGCAACAGGCTGCCACTCACGTGGTGACATCATCTTGATATACATATGTATATATATATGGACTTTAGACCAGTGGAAATCTGTACTTGTCTTTGTGAGATGCAGAAGAGGGGAGTGAATGCATGTGTGGTTCCAACCATTAAGCATGAAGGAGGAGGTTTAATGGTGTGGGGGTGCTTTGCTGATGAATTTATTTTGAATGTATTTATTTATTTTGAATTTATTTATTCAGGATAGCCCCTTGAGATGAATCATCTCATTTTCAAGGGGGTCCTTCCACAAAATTATACATATAGTACAAAACAAAAACAAAAAAAGAAAAACAGTGAAACACATTCACTCACACAGACACAGACAAGGCTCTCCAAACACCAGCTAATCCACTGACAGCCAAATCCCCATGTAGTAATCAATTTAGTAGTATCCGTGATTACAAATGGGAAAAAGAAAGTTACAGAAATATCAGTTTATACGATAAATATATAAGATAAAACAATAAAATGAAAGAAAATTTATGAGAAATAAGAATAAAATAAAATAATAAAAAGAAAAAATAAATAAATAAAAACAAGAACAAGCAAAAAATCAGAAACAAGAACAAGGGGTTTGCAATGAGTTAAAAGTGATGCTTTGAAACCATGATGAGAAGTAATAGACCTAAGCTGGCATGGGAGATTGTTCCAATCAGACGGAGCTTTGAACTGGAATGAACGACGACCAAATTCTTTAAATATTCTAGGAGTGTGGAAAAAGAGGTGATCAGTATGTCTTGTGTTGTATTGTGTACTGTAAGTAATTATAAATGGTTTTAAGTATGAAGGAAGATTAAGGTGAACGCATTTAAAAATAAATAAAGACCAGTGAAAAATCTTCTGGCTTTTGGGGTTAACCAATTCAGAGATTCATAAAGATTACAGTGATGAGTTCTGTAGGGACATCTCAGAACAAATCTGCAGAGGATGTTAAAGAGCACGGTAAGAGGACGAAGATTTGCTTCTGTGGTGTTCTGGTAGATAATGTCTGCATAGTCAAGAATAGGGAGTATTAATTGTGTTATAATTCTTTTCCAGACCTGTAGTGTAGAACGATACAGTTATTTCAAGCAACAGTAAATTTTCTTTGTAATTGAGTGGGTTAGGATAACTGAGAACCTAGCCAAAGGCCTAAGTATTTAAATTCAGCTACATTTTCGAGTGGTGCTCCATCAAAAAAAATTTACAGACCAGTCTTTGGGTAGTAAATCAGATCTAGTGCTGATTTTTTCTTATTCAGGAGAAGCTTGTTAGATGAAAACCATCTTTGAACTGAGTTAAAATTAGGTTGTAAGGAGTGCTGAATTTGTGAAATGTTAAATTACAGTATCATCGGCATAAAGATGAATTTGACAGTCGGAACAGATTTGTGGAAGATCGTTGACAAAAATAGAAAATAAAAGAGGACCCAAAGATGAGCCTTGAGGCACACCTTTTGTTATTAATTTAAAGTCTGACTGATTGCTATGAAAAGAGACACACTGGCTTCTGTGGTGAAGAAAAGAATTTAAAAAATAAAACTGATTCTGTTGAGACCAATAGCATATAGCTTGTCTAGGAGGAGGCAGTGATCAACCATATTGACATTGTTGCTGATTGTTGCTACCACAGCGTTCCGCAGCGACATGCCATCACATCTGGTCACAAACCATTCCAGCTGACAACCTTGTGAATCTGATTGAGAGAATGCCGAGTGTAGAAATCTGTCATCAAAGCAGAAGGTGGCTACTTTGAGGAATAAAAAATGTAAAAAATATTCTGGTTTGTTAAACATTTTTTTCTTTACTACATAATTCAATATGTGTATTTTCTTATTGGATGTCTTCAGTATTAATCTACAGTGTAGAATGTAATAAAAATAAAGAAAAAACATGAATGAGAAGCTGTTTCCAAACTTTTGACTGTGTATAATTGAATCATTTCTGATTGATGCCTGTAGCACCCTATAATGTAATAATTTCCTGAAGATGTAATAACACCTGAAAATGTAATAAAATTTGCACTTAACTGGATCGAAAATGTAATAAAACCTTATAATTTAATAACTTCACCAATAATGAAATAAAATATCCTGACTGATATTGTAATAAAATTTTTACCGATAATGTAATACCTTATTACATTATTGGGAATTTATTACATTTTCAGGTGGGTCTTTTTTTTTTTCAAAACTGATAATATAATACTTGGCAGTTAATATAATATATATGTTCATTTTCAGTCTAGAGTTCTACAATAAACATTCTCCATATTCAACCTTTAATTCACTGTATGGTACTTGGTCTGCAATTTAAACCAATAGTCTTTCTTCAATAGTCAAATCCAGTGTATATAACATTCTTAGATTCTCAAAACACAAAATGTAGAACTCTGGACTGAAAATGAACATATTAAATCTGTCACGTATTACATTATCAGTTTTTTAAAAAAAAAGAAGACCCACCTGAAAATGTAATAAATTCCCAATAAAGTAATAAGGTATTAGATTATCGGTAAACATGTTATTACAATATCAGTCAGGATATGTTATTACATTATTGGTGAAGTTATTTCATTATTGGGTTTTATTACATTTTCGATCGAGTTAAGTGCAAATTGTATCACATTTTTAGGTGTTATTACATTTTCAGGAAATTATTACATTATAGGGTGCTACAATCCCATAATTGGAACTGAGTTTAAACTGTGATTAACTGGTTATCACACCAAGATAAAAGTACCAGAAAAAGTTACTGGTATTGGAACCTGTATGGTTTCAAATGTGAACGGCACTCAACCCTAGCAGAGCTATGTGTGTTTGTAGTGAGGCTATTGTACAAGCAGGTCTCAGACTGAGCAAATGCCACATGTTACTCATTTTTATTGTAATGAACAAAACACCCACGGAATCTTTGCAGTCCATAGTTGTCATTAACATGGAAGTGTGTGGTTTCAAATATGTTGTGAAATAATAATAAGAAGAAATATTATTTATTTTTGTCCTCACTTGCTTCCAGATACCCACCAGACCTGTCAACCAGTGATTTGGCTCTGATTTACCCACCTCCCAGAAGTATGGCCAAGGGAGTAGGTTTGATTTTGAGATTGGTGGGGACACAAAAGTGCTCCAAGGCAGTAATGAGGCCTCTCATGAACACCAGACTTGATATAAAGCTCTGATTTTAAAGCCACATGGGTGAAACATTGCTATTCAGATCATCATCACAATAATTTTTTCACGGCGCTGAATCTCATGACTAACATATCCATCATAAATTTTAACCTCACCTGTGAATTTCCAACCTCTCCTCCAGCTTCTCCTTCTCTACCTCCTCCTGCCTCTCTTCCTCCATCTCCTCCAGCCTCTCCTTCTCCATCTCCTCCAGCCTCTCTGCTGTCTGTCACCTTACAAAAATATGTTGATGCATGACATATGAACAGATACATTAGGGATACAATGATCATAGAGCTTGATGGTACAGTTATTGCCTGAGCAAAAAGGCTTTTACTAAATAATAATATTACTTAATATTAATTAATTACATTTCATAATTATAAAATCACATGATCATCTAGAATGTGAGGTTTTATTGTATTTCCACCACAAAGTTACTTCATTTGTGTTTTTAAACTGTTGCTCACTTCTACACAAATACATAGAATAAGAATAACTAAAAAATAACTTTAAAAAAGTGTATCACTTTGGCATGTAATATTCTCTTTTATTCAGTATCAGTATTGTTGAGCCTCTGCCTATACACCCTTGAAATAACTTACACTTTGACTCCTAAAGAAGTCTCTTATATCCAGTTTTCTTTTCTTTGACATCCTTCAAATCCTATATAGCACACACGCACACACACACACACGTACACGCACAAACACAAATGTAAATGACACCACTGATATTAAAATCTGTCTAGCTGACGTGACCCAGGAAGAACAAATGCCGAACACGTTGACAACTTACACTCGCAGTCGCAGATAACATGCACTGCCTCTCGTCCAGTCCAACTAGAGGGTTGCATGTAGCTTTTACAAGCAGAAGGAGTGATAGCGGGGACAGCCAATCACATGTAAGCTAATGAGAAACCGGCAGCCGATCAGGGAGCGATATTTAGGTTAGAGGCGGGACTTCTAGCAGAGACTGACATTTAACCCTTTGTGTGAAAGTAAACACTACGGACAGCGGTTGTATTGATAGATAGTGACTACACAGTTGTGGCTGAATATTGGTAGGGACGTGTCCCTAGCGTCCCTACTCAATTCCATGCCCTTGAGTATGGCCCCTTAAGGGAGAAAAAAACAGTCCTTCAGCCATTTCACGCCATGTTAAGTCTGCGATATTCTTTGGAGACCCGACAACAAACAAATCACTACGTTACCCGTTAGTCTGCGGAAGCCTGGTGACCCCTTGCATTGTTTTATTTTTATCTTTCTTTCTTCATCTTGTTGGGGTTTTTTGTTTATGGATTTCCTGAATCATGGTTGGGAATAATTCCTTGTTTTTTCAGTTATGTTTCGCTGGTTAGTGGGAAATCCTGAAGTGGAGTGTTTTTTGTAGTGTGGACTGAAGTGAACATGAACATTGATTTCTTTCTTTTGTTTGTTTAATACAGCTATTTTTGAACTTGCATTGGTGGTGTGGTTGAATTTATTAAAACTTGACTGTTTTATTCATCTGCTCTGCTGTCATTTACCACTGTGTTTGTGTTAAATTAATTCAGGTTTATGTGCGTTCTGAGCACATGCGTCCTTCGTTAATTTTTAATTAAACCTTTACGTGTGTGTGTGTCTGTGTGTCTGTCTGCCTGTCTGTCAAACTACATAAAGTCACAGAAAATCTTTTTTATGCTGTGTGGATAAACTCAAGTGATTACCCAATGTAGTGTGTTTCAGTTAAGCAGTGCTGTAAAGAGTCCAGTGACTGCTCTGAATGTATAATAAATGCCTGTCTTATTGTCCCCCTCCTCCCTGTCTGTCTGCCAGGGTTCTCATGCAGCTGTAGCCCCCAGTACACCGGAGGGCGCTGCGAGATGGAGATAACAGCATGTGTTCCCAACCCATGTCAGAACAGTGGTGCGTGTAAGCCCATTGGCAACGCCTTCCTCTGCAGCTGTAGGAGAGGCTTCAAGGGTCTGACGTAAGTTCAAATCCAAATACACAAATGCCTGTAGCTGGTAGTTTTGGTTTATTTCTCCAGGTTTGGAGAAATCTATGACTTTCCTATTCCACCCCAGTGAAATGGAATTTAGCTCAGTGAAAGAACTCATTGAACAAAAAGTAATCGATGCAATGTGCTTCTTGTTTCAAATATTTGTTTTAGTACAGGTCTCATCATTCATACAGAATAAGAAACTTATTCAAGTTTTACAAAGATCTGTGGACATATTACAACAAAGATAGAAGTGTAGAGGAAATACACTCCTAAATAATAAATGTAATTCATCACTGATGATTAATAATGCACTCGTAAATGGGGCACCACCACCGTTGTTTTATCCATTTGACTAATCCGGGGGAAATTAATCAAATCTAACTGGACAAGTTTTGCTTTGAACAGTTCTAATCAATTTCAAATCAAGATATTTAATTTCATATTCTATATTCAATCTTATATTCTGAATTAATGAGTTCTACACAGTTCCATCGGTTCTCCGCATTAAACTGAACTTGCACAGACAACGACAGACAGTTATGTATGTTTATTAATTAAATAATTCAGGATAAATTAATTAAATAGTCCAGTGCTCTATGGAGGAAACTCTTGCTTCACAGCCCATAGGGATGTCCGCTTTGAGAGTGCTGGGGGCAGAGCCGGCCTCGGCTTTTGAGCACACAAAGTCTCTAGCCCTTTTTAGATAGAAAAGGCGGCACATTTGCTCCAAGGTAAGGGCGGCAATTTGCCGGCCTGTCTTTCTAAAACCGAGGTGTAATATTCCTCCTTTTCTAAAAGCCGCTTCTGAGGTAGGCGTAAACATGTGACATGACGCGAAGCTGGAAGTTGGGCTGTGAACGGTGACATGGAATTTCTCTTCAAAATAAGAGCTTTACATTGCACCCCACTGGAGTTTAGAACTGGGTTCTTAGTGGGGGGCATTTAATTTGACAGTAGCGACCATCCTTAGCTTTACGACATAACATCAAGCTAACACAACAAAACAGCTACAGAGACCGAGGCTCCTGGATCTCAGCGGCTGTTCAGTTGTTCATCTTAATGTCCGTGGATGAA
The DNA here is from genome assembly GCA_903131615.1 of Diplodus sargus. Taxonomy (NCBI): domain Eukaryota; kingdom Metazoa; phylum Chordata; class Actinopteri; order Spariformes; family Sparidae; genus Diplodus; species Diplodus sargus. The sequence goes on from CAEMYA010000069.1 coordinate 7,464,648, forward strand.
GTGAAGGACTGACTGCTGTGATCAGCTGTTTCTTGGTTTTAAAACTCCACGGTTGTGGGTCGCACAGCAGTACAGGTCATTGACATCTCCGCCCACCTCACGCAGAGGCCGGCACATTTCCGCCTGGGTTTTAGGTAGCAGTCGAGGCGGAAATAAGTGTACCCTCCGAGGCGGAAAATCGGCGGACCGCAACAGACCTCCAATTTGCCGGCCTCTGTCTAAAACCGCGGACCGAGCCGCCAAAAGGACGGGCAAATTGGTGGCTTGGTGCTCTGTCTACAAACGGCTTCTGTTTCGTTGGAAACCGCTTATACAGCTTCTGACTTCTGAAGCAGTCAATTACTGCAATGTCTTCATCAATGATGATGGTCTTAATAAGCTTTTCTTCTTTGTTGCTTCGAGTGGTGGTTCTTAAGCTCTGATCCAGTAAACTAACTCAAATTCTTGATTAAAATAACTGGGGGATGAAGTGCTGGCCAAGCGGATCTTCTGTTGTTACTTAATATAAGGTGAATTTAGTTAAATTCACTTCCTCTGAATCAGGCTGTAATACTTAACTATATATTAAAAACTAAGATCAAAATAAGAGAAACTAGCTCTGTTAAAAACTTTGATAAAAGTGAAACACTTTTGTGCTTGATTTTTGTGAAAGTGATTCAATACCGCAAATTATAATTTAGTTATAAAACTTAAATCCACACGATGTTGATTTCTGTGGAGATCACTTGTCTTAGAGCTTGTCGCAAAAATAAAAATAAAGTAAAGAGAGTATACTTTGAAAGGAAGAACGCGAAAAATAAAAAGAATGTGATTTAAAAGAGGAAGAGGGAAGAGGAGAAAAGAGGAGTACGAGATAAGGACAAAAATGAGAGAGCTTGTATGATATGATTGAAATCCCTTTTCATTCAGAAAGAGGTAACACTTGATCACACATACAGGACTTACACATATTTCCTTCAAGTTCTCGCTTTTTTTTCCCGACACGAGTAGGACACCTATGCAGTATCTCCGTACATGTCGTGGTGTTTTTAATACTTAAAAGTGTGTTGTTATTTTTTTTCACTTTTAACGCAGTAGATTACACTAGCCGTGTAGAACTTTACATATCCTATGGATACAACTACAATTTTTTACGGACAACATAGTGGTGGACAACTTGCTTATTCAAGGGAGAAGCTGCTTTCACTACAAACAATGGGACATGCCGGCATTTTCCACCACATACCTGAGGAACTGAGGAGGAGGCACCGAGGCGGCAGAACCGGAGCGAAGGTGAAGGCTAGGCTAGAAGCTAAGCGGTGGAAGTATAAGCCCTCGGTTCCGTCCATATTGATGGGAAATGTGAATTGTCTGACCAACAAGACGGACGAGCTGGCTGCCCTTGTGATAATGGACAGGACGTTCAGGGAGTGCAGTTTACTTTGCCTCTTTGAAACCTGGCTGACCTAGAACACCCCGGACGCTAATGTGGATATACCTGGATTCACTACCGTGAGAGCGGACCAAGACTGTGGCTGAGTAGCAAAAGCAAAGGAGGGGGACTTGCACTGTTTATCAACAACAGATGGTGCAACCAGGGGCATGTTACGGTGAAGGAGATTGTGTGCAACGGAGACATTGAGTTGCTGGCAGTAGGTCTCAGACCGCACTACATGCCCAGTGAGTTCTCCCACGTCATTGCTGTTGTTGTTTACGTCCCTCCGCGTGCGCACGCAGATGCCGCGTGTGACATCATACACTTCATCATCGCAAGACTGCAAACACAACATCCAGACGCATTCATCACCAGCTCCGGGGATTTTAACCACGTGACACTGGACTCCACACTGCCAGACTTTCACCAGTTTGTAAGCTGCCCCACCAGGAAGAACAGGACATTATACCTGCTGTACGCCAACGTGAGGGAAGCCTACACTGCCACTCCTCTGCCCCCACTGGGAAGTCTGACCATAACCTGGTCCTGCTCACGCCACAGTACAAATCACAGATCCAGAGACAGTCCACAATGAAACGCTCCTTCTGGAAATGGTCTCCAGAAGCAGCGGAGGCTCTGAGGGACTGCTTTGAATGTACTGACTGGAGTGTCCTGCAGGAAGCACACGATGAGGACATCAAGGGTGCTTAAAGCCTGTTCTGCTAAACTGGGGGAGCCACTCCAGCATGTCTTCAACTTGAGCCTGCAGCTGGGTAGGGTCCCAGTGCTCTGGAAGACTTCATGTCTCATCCCGGTTACTAAGAATAAACACCCCTGGTAGCCGTGTGACTTCAGACCATAGCACTGATGTCACACATTATGAAGACCTTTGAACAGCTGCTGCTCCATGTCCTCAGACCCCAGGTCCACCATACACAAGATCCACTGCAGTTTGGATCAGACAAACTGCAGTCCTGGGGGCATCTGATACAGATGCCCGAGCCACCTCAGCTGGCTCTTCTCGATGTGGATGAGCAGTGGCTTTACTCCGAGCTTAAACTCCTCCACTTGAGGCAGGAGCTCTCCCCCAAACTGGAGGGAGCAGTCCACCTTTTTCCGGTCGAGAACCATGGCCTCGGACTTGGAGGTGCTGATTCTCATCCCATCCCATTTAGACTTTAGACTTTAGACATTTATTTATCCCACATCGGGGAAATTTACTCGTCACAATATCAGGTGGACAGACGTACAGACATACAGTAAGTACAGGACTTAGAATACTAAAGAAATACTAAAAAAAGATTTAAATAAGAGAGAAAAGATAAAATAAATAAAAAATAAATAAAAAATAGAAAGGATTATATACAGGAGGCAAAATGTGCATTATATACATTTAAATAAAGTGTCAAAGTATTGCTTTGTTGAGGTTGGGTGCATAAATAAACAGTGTTTAAATACAATGTTTACAAATAAACAGAGTCATTGTATTAATATGAATATGTATATATATACAACATATAAAATAGTAATTATTGCACAGGGTAATTGCACAAGATGGCGGAGGTACAAGTGTAAATTAGTGCAAGATAAGTAGGTTCTTATGGTGCTACATTAGGAGTTATAGGTGTTGAACAGTCTTACAGCAGTTGGAATGAATGACCTGTGGTAGCGTTCCTTTTTACATCGTGGGTGAAGCAGTCTGTTGTTGAAGGAGCTGCTTAAAGCCCCCACAGTCTCGTGTAGGGGCTGAAAGGGGTTGTCCATGATTGATGTCAGCTTGGCTAACATCCGCCTCTCATCCACCTCCTCAATGGAGTCCAGAGGACAGTCCAAGACTGAGCCAGCCCTTTTGACCAGCTTGTTGAGTCTCTTCCTGTCCCTCTCTGAGCTTCCACAGCCCCAGCAGACCACAGCGTAAAAGATTGCTGATGCTACCACAGAGTCATAAAAAGTTTAACAGTGACCTGCACACACCAAATACCTCAGTCTCCTCAGCAGATGGAGACGACTTTGGCCCTTCTTGTACAGGACATCTGTGTTGTGTGTCCAGTTTGTTGTTTGTGTGAACACCCAGGTATTTGTACTCCTCCACAATCTCAATGTCCAAACCCTGGATGTTCACTGGTGCCGTCTGAGGAGCCTTCCTCCTGAAATCGATCACCACCTCCTTTGTCTTGCTGGCGTTGATGCGCAGGTGGTTCAGTTCACACCAGGCGACAAAGGTGGTGATGACCTTCCTGTACTCCAGATCGTTCCCCTCTGTCACACATGCAACGATGGCTGTGTCGTCGGAGAACTTCTGGAGGTGGCAGCTGTATGTGTTGTAACTGAAGTCTGATGTGTAGAGTGTGAAGAGGAAAGGAGAGAGCATTGTACTCTGTGGAGCACTCGTGCTGCAGACTACCACATCAGACACACAGTCGCGAAGCCTCACATACTGCAATCTGTTTGTGAGGTAGTTGGTGGTCCATGCAGCCAGGTGGCAGTCGACTCCCGCTCCTTCCAGCGTCCCCCTTAGCAATAATGGGTGGATTGTGTTGAAAGCACTGGAGATGTAAAAAAACATGACTCTCACAGTGCCCCAGGTGCCCTCCAGGTGTGAAAGTGACCTGTGCAGCAGGTAGATGACAGCATCATCCACACCAATGCTATGTTGATAAGCAAACTGCAGAGGGTCCATCTCGCTGTTCACCAGGTGACGAAGGTGGGTGAGAACGATCCTCTCCATGGTCTTCCATCAGGTGAGAGGTCAAAGCCATTGGCCTGAAGTGGTTGGGCTACCTGGGGTGCGCAGTCTTAGGTACAGGAGCCACGCACAATGTTTTCCAGTCCCAGAGTGGGACTCTCTCCAGACTGAGGCTCAGGTTGAAGATGTGCAGGAGTACTCCACAGAGCTGATCTGCACTGGAGTTAATGCCATACTGTTGAAGGACTGTGCAGATCAGCTCTGTGGAGTACTCCAACATCAAACACATTAACCCTTTAGGCGCCAGAGTTGCAAATTTGCGTAACCCTAACCCTACTGAACAAAACAGCTGTTTTCTCTGAATAGAGTGTTACATGTCGTTCATACTCACTAGTTGGCAGACATCCTATACTAAGACCTTAGCTCAGAAAAACATCATGCTTCAATGCAAAATGTTCGAGGAAGTCCCGTGCAAACTGTGGGGTAAAAGACCGGAGACAGTGCGCCACGGAGCCAGTTCGCGGAAGCGCTGTTGCTGGATTTGAGCACGAAATAAACGACAATAGTAAGCAAAACGTTGACACGTAGGGGAGTGATTGAGCTCCTGTTCGCTGATTCTGATTCTAGAGGGGAAAATCTAAGTTTGGGAGATGACGGTCGGTTGATTAGCGAGCTTGCTAGTCACGGTGCGTCTTTGCATAGCAATGGCAGTGCCGCGCAGAGCGAGGTGGACGCACAAGCACAAACACACGACCCTTTGCCCAACATAGGTGGGAATGGAAGTGATACACGAACTCGTAGTATCAGTAGGGGAGCGAATGGATGTGGTAGAAGTAGTGGGGGTGGTGAGAGCAGCGCTGAGACCGGCGTTAGTGTTCACTCTTTCTACCGCTACGGTCACGTAGCCGCAGTGCGCGGCAGTGGTGCAGCTAAGCGCCGCAGCAGTGTTCACGAAGCACACACGAGTCCAACTCTTCTCCCGACACTAGTGGGGATAACAGGGGGAGACGTGGGCGAAATGTTCGTAGAAGGGCTGATACACGAGGTCACAGTGTCCATAGAAGAGGTGGACGTGGTAGAGGCAACAGGGGAATGCAGAACAGGGCTGGAAATGATGATGGTGATGATGGTAATGGTGGCTGGGCTTACTTGAGAGATGAGGAAGATGATATCAGGAATTGATAAAGCCCTTTGATGAGCAAATTGGAAGAAAAAAATCATAAAAAACGTTTACTGTTTACATGAGTTTTGTGGTGTAGTAATAGTTTTAGTTTATGGGGGTGTCTCAATATTGTTCTTATTGTCTCTGTGCCTTGCAATGAAAGGCTCCACACTCTACAAATACTACAAACTTTTATCTGGATAGATGGACACAGATAAGGCCTCTGCAGCTAAAAGACGCCAACTGTTATTATTATTATCATTATATAATAATAATAATAATTATTATAATAATAATAATAATAGAGAAGAGAAGAGAAAACAAGAAAAAGGGAAGAAAAAAAAAGAGAAAAAGTGTCCTCCAGTGAGGGGGGTGGTGGGTAAAAAAAAACCCGAACGCATACTGTTTACATGAGTTTTGTGGTGTAGTAATAGTTTTAGTTTACAACTGTTGGCTTACAATTTACTTTTTCCCTGTTCATTTGATGTGTGGACAACATAACAAATGGATGGAGGGGATGAATCTGATGAAATAAGTTCAACTCTCTTTCAAAATATCTGTGGACCCACTACTGCTATAACAAAATAATTTCCCAGTCTGGGATCATTAAAGTATTTCTATCCATATATCTATCCATCTATCTATCAGGTATTTCATGGAAATTACATAATCCAATATGGCCACCGCCATATGACGTCATAATATGCAAATTAGATGGGAACATTTACTCCCTAGATAAACTTTAGGTCATTCTCAATATTTGTCTCATTTACACTTTGTCTCTATCTCAAACCACTTTCAAGCCATAGCCTTCTGAAATTTAGATGTCAAAATCTAGTATTTTTCAAAATAAAACCCGGCGCCTAAAGGGTTAAAACAGAATTTTTTTATCTTGGCTTAACTTTACGCTAGAGAAACGTGGAAAACATAAGTTTTCTGAAGATCTCCTTCTGATACTCAATTTATTAAAATGAATAAGATGAGATTCTAGTTTATTGGTTATTTTCAAACTTGTCTGAACTCTGGATGAGTACAGAGACCGCTGTTGGATTGGAATTTCACGGACACAGAACAACACCGTCATAAATAATGTTTTGACACGTGAAGGGGGAGATACAGGCTTAGGCCTCCAAAAATCTCTCCCTCTGGAGGATCTATCTGTTGATTTGAAAGAGAAAAAAAAAACATCAGTCGTCGTTACCTAATTTACAATTGCAAGACGATATTCAACCATAATCATTTTTGTTAGAAAACAGTTCTCCTTTCTTCTGATGTGTAGAGAGAAGACTCCTCCATGCTTGACCTTGAATGACCTCTTTTCAGGGAGGAAAAAGACAGATGGTGTTACCTGTTGTAAATTAGAGAAAGGGAGTAATCTCCAGTGGAGTGTTCATTTGAAGGTTTTATTAAGTCATCAAGTCAAACATGTCCCTCTTTGCTGGGTGATGGATGTGTTCCTACAAAAGAAATAAGTACAGTAGCAGGAAGAGAGAGTCATAAATAATACAAAACAGGAACATAAAAGAAGTGTTAAGAAAGAAAGAAAAAATATGATTATATTTATATTTATATTGTAATATTTGAGTTTGTATTCATCTTATGTGTTGGTCAAGAAAAAGGTCAATGGTGACCAAAACTCTAAGAACTGTTTCAGTTTGTCAAAAAAGATTGTTAAAAGTTATTTTTTCCCCACAACGCTTTTCCTAATTGTATACATACCGCACATAACAGTATGTGCTACAGGTGCTGGCTCAGGTGTGTGTGAGCTGACTAATCAGCCAAAGACAGAGAAGGAATACAGTGTGGCAGCACTGGGCAATATGAGAAAAGAGATTGGTTTTTTGAGGATTAAAGCATGTAAGCCTATTTTAGTACCATAGAAAAATGAACGTGAAAATAAGCCCAATATGCTATAATTAAAATTTTAATATAATTTTTAATTTTAATAATAAAACATTTTTAAATATCATTTTAATTGTCTTTTGCCTTGATTGGTTGTACAACAGCAGTTGGCTGCAACAGAACCTGAGTTACCGCAGTTACAATTCAGCTTTGTGGCAAAGTGCACTACCAAATGACAGACTCTGAATGCCACTAATTATAAGGTAATTTGGACTAATAAGGTAACTTATCAGTCTGAATGTATTATTACACCAATAACTCACACAGTCTGTTCCCCTTTTTCCTCTATCACTCCATTCTGCAGCTGTCAGGAAGATGTGAATGAATGCGACCCCAGCAATCCAGAGGGCGAGTGTGAGAACGGCGGCCTTTGTGTTAACACTCATGGTTCCTTCTACTGTAACTGCACAGCAGGCTTCGTGGGCCAACGATGCAGCCTACGGCCTGTTGTTGTCCCTGACATGCAGGCAGGTCATACTGTGGTCGGAAAAGAAGAGCTGATTGGCATTGCTGTAGTGCTTTTTGTCATCATCACCCTCATCATCCTCTTCATTGCTTTCCAAAAGAAGGTCTTCCAAAAAGACTACACGCGGAACAATCTATCGCTGGTGCAGGACCCAGCCACTGCAGCACTCCTCAACAAGGCCAACGGTGTTCAGTTCAAGACCCTACACTGCACACCAGGAGACCCCCTCAACCTTTACACAGAGCCAACATTGGGTCCAACCATGGTGGGGGCAGGTGTGATGATTGGACCTCCGCAGGTTCCTGTGAGGCCAATGGCATATACACCTTGTTTCCAAGGAGACCCACGGTCCACACTGGAGAGGATGGTGGATGGGCGTGGTGTTGAACATACAGAGATGAGCACCTTTCACCCCGAGTCACCGAGGATCCTGTCAGGAACTACCAGGAGGGGAGTGGTGGTGTGCAGCGTGGCTCCCAACCTGCCACCAGTGTCACCCTGTCGGTCCGACTGTGATTCCATACACAAGAGCCCATGGGACGGTGACGAGGGTGAGTGCATTTTATCACCAGCTACAGTAAGAACTTGCAGTTAGAATTAGTTTAGGTTATAAAATTAACAGTCTGTGTGAGTACTGCGGGTTCATAACGTGTATCTTTGGAGGTACCTTTGCCCCAATATGAAATTGTAACACATTGGCCCTCATTTATCAATCTTGCGTGAAAACGGGTGCAGATCTGAGCGCAGAATTGGTCTTACGACAGGACACACGTGTGATTTATGAAACGTTCGTATCTGACCAATTCCAGCGTATGAATGATCGGGTCTTGATAAATGCGGCGGCTAAATTTGATCGTCATTAACATGTTACGCCCTTAAATATTCGTGGTTCGGAGGCCTCGCCCACTGAGGTCAAACATTGAGAGAAGAAACTCTGGCAAGAAGAGAAACATTTCCGAGATGGAGATCGGCATCCCGGCAGCGCCGGCACATCAAAGGCTCCATTCACGAATGAAATGTTGAGCAAAACTGAACAGGCCAAAATAATATGGCTCACTTTCTCTGGGGTATACAGCAGAGTTCCCCCTGCTGGTCCGAGACGGAGCCACCTGCCCTTCAGCACCCCGAAGCAGCTCCACTGTGACCGTGTGCGTGTGTGCGCACTGTTGAATCTGTGGTCCTGCTCTGTAGCAGGTTTGCCAGCGGGATTATTAGATATTTCGTTAATTAGTTGTCATGTTGGACTATTTACATATTTTATTTTACAAAAAAGTGGTATCAGTAAAAACGTAAAAAATAATCGGTTTTGATCTGTTCTAAATATGTGACTGCTTATTCTTAATGACAGCTGAGGTTTTTTTAATAATCATTTTCAGTCTCAGCCAGATTTCACTGTGCTGCACCGCAAATCCACAGACTCAAATTTGCGTACACGAGCTCAGACCTGACGTGAGATCTGATCGTAGCTTCCGCTCACGTCCAAATTGATAAATGCCGAAGTTTGCGTGGAAATGGTCGTACGCACACTTTTCTGCCGTACGTTCGTTTGATAAATGAGGGCCACTATATTTTTACATTCTATTGTGCAAATTATTGTAACAAAACTGTAGCAGGTGGCATTGAAGTTAAAGATTTCACATTAGCAGCAGTCTGGCAACTATGTTTTGCTATTTTGATGGCTACATCCTCGTTTGTCTACCTTTTTTGAGACATTGTCAGCAGTGAAGTTGTCATTTACATACAGTCACAGCTGTCAGTCAGATCACACCTAGCTATATTGTGGTTCAAGGTAAAAATATGTCTTTTAAAGGGAAAAAATATTGGAAATATAAGAAAATCAGGAGCAAGGAACAAATATAAAGACATCCCAGGAGAGTTTGTCTTTGTGAGTTAGAAAGTAAAGATGGATCTGGTTTTGTCATCTTCTTTTTAGTCGCACTAGAGCTGTACTACAGGCTCTTGGAAAAAGAAACACTTCTTTAACGTTTTTGGCAACAATAGACAAGCTTAATCTGTTGCATGATATGATAAAAACAATCATATTCCAATTATTTTAACATATGTTACAATTGTGTTATCATCTACATGAAAATTTTTTTGGGTCTGTACCAAATAGACTTGTTTTATTGCATCTGGAGAACAAGATTTGTAGGTCATTATAGTGCTGTTTGTCAGTCCTCTGTACGCTCCAAATTAAGTCTCTCTTAGCTCAACCTTTAAACTGTAGGATCACGCATGACGTGAAAGTATGGAAAAAGCCACACTCAACGTATTGTCTCTTAAACAAAACATAGTAAGTCTTTATAGTAGACTTATTTAAGTCTGTATATATGTTTTACATTGTTGGTTGGACTTCTGAGTTAGAAATCACATAGTTAACTGCTGCAAAGACAAACAAGCTCCTTCAACCCTAACTAACTGTGAGAGCATTAGAGAGCTTTAGTAAATCAAATCCACAATCCAATAAAGAAAAAAGACAGAGGGAACAACACAAAGCAGGCAAAGGCAAAAATACAAGCAATAAAAGCAAGACAAAGTACAAACTATGAATAACACAAAAAAATTAAAGCCAGAAACAACCCATGGGGAGATGGGACACAAAGACATAGGAGCAGACTCAGGGGACTAAACAGACGAATTAACAAGGAGACCAGGGAGACTATAAACACAAGGGAGGCCGGGGGAATTTGACAACGTGAAACTTATCAGGGATGAGCAGAAAAACGGAAAGGGGTGGAAATGGAAAGTGAGACATGGCACAAGAGGATATCATTTCAAAATAAAACAAGAAAAAACAAAACCACGGACTCATACTATCACTAGTATAAATACAATAGTGTACTGCGCGAAGTACAGAAATAAACCGCAGCACTTCTGATTTTTTTTTTTTACTTTTGATCATTTCACAAAAGTTCACAATCCATAAAGACAGTATTCTGTAAAACAAAGCCTCAGCAGGCCTTTGAAAGAGAGTAGTACAATTATTAGGGTTACTTCCAGAAGACAGCCACAGCCTTATTGACTTCAGCTTTCACCCTCTATGAATGCTCCCAAAGTTCTTCCTTTTGGTACAGATAAGCCACACTTCGACTGATGTTTAACCAGTATTTATTTTCTGCCATTAATTGGCAAACACTGTGAAAAACTGAAATAAAATGAATATTACAAACACAAGATATTATTAGTACCAAGATGAATATTACAAACACAAATATTATTAGTGTAAAATAAAATACAACCACATACTATGTGCGCCTTCTGACCAAAAACTTAGGAGTGGTTACCATCCTTTTTAATGTTGCACTGCTACTCTTCAGTACCAACTCATGTAGCTGCATGTCGCTTCCAACAGAACACACCCTCTTTCTCTCTAATTGGTAATTCAGCATGTGAACACAGCATGCCACCCACTCAGTCCTATTCACTGGCTTGGCCAGAAACAAAGGAACCAATATACATTTTTAAAATACCATTCACAATATAAAAAGGGAAACAAAAACAAAGGCAATAAAGACATTTAGATCTATCGAGAGCACATTTTCTGCTACAGCTACACCTTCTTCTGCCTACTCAGCTTGTCTTAATCCACTGCATGAAAATGGGATTTTCATCAGTATGCGGCACTGTAGACTGTCGTGGAAGTTCAGGTTTACGACTGCAAACGGCAATTTGACACCAAAAACATCGAAAACTGCCGTAAGAAATTGACGTGGGCCTTGCTTGGCAGTTGTCCCCCCATGACCCCCCTCCCCCTGATTCTAGGGGAAACTTTAACATGTAAATGAAAATGCTGTGAGCTATACAAATGCAAATCAGGGTAGCAGGGGGAGTTTTACCTCAGGTGACATTTTTCTGAAAGGTATTAAGAAAATCTCTGGTATAAATAGATCAGGCTCAGTATAGCCTAACATAGACTCTTAAGTTGTAGCTTGAATTGATTCATTTAATGTAAGTATGCTAGATTAATTACTGTGTATGTCATTAGTAATGGTCAATGTTGTGAAAAAAGATACACAAAATCATTTATGTTATTTTTTCTCTCCTGGGACCAAGTTAAAGATAAAACGCCAGTGGTTAAGAAGTTAAAATTTGCATGAAATATTTTGAGATAAGTAAGATATTAACATGCATTAATAATTACTGTTTAAAATGTGTGACTTTAAATTTCATGGGTTCTGAATGTTTAAAAGAAGTTAAAGTAATTCTTATTACATGTGAGAGTTCATAACCTTTAAGAGTTTTACACTTCTGGGTTGACCCGAGCGTCAGTGACGAGGAAGAAGGAGCAGAGAGTTAATGGCGTCGAGCAGCTAACAGTGGACTGTGTGTGTCTTTAGTGTCGTGTTTTATCACTAACAGACTGTGAACTGTTGTCGGACGAAGTGCTAAGAGTGTGTGAGCTGGACTCTCCATCGCAGCCGAAGTGTTTGATTTATTGGACACAAAGCAAGTTTGGCTAAGCTAGCTAACAAGAGCTAAGCTAGCTAGCAGGAGCTAAGCTAGCGGCCGGTCATTGTCGAGAGGAGGCCTACGCTGACGGGAGGAGCTTTGCCGGGTCGCCACGGAGAGTGTCGCCGACGGAGCGCGCTTTGCTGCCGCAGAGGGACACGGAGGTTTATCACTGCGAGCATTTTGTTTTCACAGACTATCCTCGCCTCTTAACGAAGTCATGACCTCCTATTAGCTCGGAGCTTTGTCTGCAAGTCCAGATTTACATGATGCCGATAATGACACCATCATGTGTAAGTAACGTTAACTGTTTTCTCCTTCCTTGTTTAATTTTACTGTGACTTACGTTTTTTTTTTTATTCATACCCCTCTCATTTTATTGTTTTCCAGCTGCCTGTAAGACATTCCGAGACAGTACGCAGGAGCTTCAGGTACAAACAACCAGAACTTCCATAGCAGGCGGAAGCTGTGAAGAGTTCAGCTCGGAGTCAAAGAGGGTAAGATTTATTAGATTAGATCCATTTTTGGGCAATGTGACTATTTTTCAGGTGCATTAAAAGATGTGTTGTGTCCACACGCAGTGCATCGCGCAGTACTGATTGTCTTTATTGATTGTTTTTACAGCTGTTGGAAGCGAGACAGAGTGCCAGCTGAGGATGAGGTGTGTCTTTGTAAGTGCGCCACCATAGACCTGATGTCTGAGGAGGAAGACGGCGGGGTGTCTGGATGGAGCCAGGAGCTCACAGAGCTCTGTGCCACGCTGCAGTCGAGATTAGAGGCGATTCCAACGTATAGAGCAACGCACCACAGACGTCTGCAAAACGGACCGAATTCAGACAGAAGGCCGGCAGTTACCTACAGCTCCGAGGCGGCAGGCAGACACTTCAACGTGCTGCAGGATTTTGGGCTTCTCGTGAGCTTCCTGTTGTTGCGTGGGCAGATTATACTTTGTACATAGTTGTGGTGTGTCTGTGTTTGTTCTAATAAAGCTCTTTCTTTGAATAAACTTCCTGGCAAATGTTCCTTTCCTCAATAAATTCAATCATGTCTTTGATGATATCATAAATATGTGTATATATATATATACATACATATATGTGTGTGTGTGTGTGTGTGTGTGTGTTATGACCCAGGGTGACCAATAGAGTGACAGATTTGCCCACCAATCACGAGTGATTTTTCTTGTTTAAAAGTAGTGGTTTCATCCAATACTGAGTAACCAGGCATGGTTTCGCTTTTCTGAGCTGTGCAATCCCGAATTAACTGGCTGATGACATGTTTCAGTACAACTGCAAATGTGTGTGCTGGACCCAACTGATTACGTTAATGATACCAGGTCCTGTACACACATGCTGACCTAAAGTTTTGCTTTTATAGTGTAATTTCTCATTTATGCTGCCCTCATGCTAGCACAGCATACATAATACCTAAAGCCTTATAAAACCTAAGATTGGGTAACCTGAATAACTTTTGACATAGGTTAGAATCTGATATGTTCTGAATGAACTAAGAAACTAACTTGCCGGTACTAGTATATTACTGAGAATATCCAATTACTGGTATTCATCCATATAGTCACAGTTTCAGCTCCTCAACAGTCAGTTTTTCTACATTTGTATCTTTTTTGGAATGTGGCCATCCTCACCCCCTGATGTCTCTCTGCAGGTAAGATGGTTGACATGGCAGAAGAAGTAACAGGTAGCAACAAAGGCAGCAACTCTGAGATCCAATCACTAAGTTCCTTCCAGTCTGACTCCTGTGATGACAATGGTAAGACACACATCTCACACTCTCACCATGGGTTCTCCTAATATATCAATATCCCCAGATCCATAGTGTTTTTTTTAGTTCTTTTGTGGGGTTATTTGAAAAGTCTGAATAAGATTCATCATCAATCTCTAGAACTCAACACATTTACAAATTACAATAAAAGTGTAATTTAAGTGATGTGCTTCACATTATATAAGATAAAACTAATTAAATTTTCAAGTGCTTGGTGCAAGACAAATAAAACTCACATGGAAGTGCTAGAAGAATCACTTGCCTAGCTTCAGTGGCGGAAGTCATAGTGGACCGTATGTGCACCTGAGAAAAAAGGAGCGGGGAAAAGGAAGGGAGAACAGAAAGAGAGGGTCTAGCGCTAATAACAATCCCCAGTGGCTTTCCATGAATATTACCATGTAGGATATATATCACATCTATTTTGGTGTACACATATAGTATATAACTAATACAAATCATTGTATACATGACTGGGTAGGTGAGTGGAGCACAGTTGTGGGGCAGTGTAGCTTATATAGATTTTCATTTACATTGACATATAATGGCATTTGAAGGTCAGTATTGTAAAGAGAATGCATTCCCATTCTCTCTCAAATGTACTTTATAATGATTTCACAACAATGTCATTATGAGCAGCATCAAAGAAGCTAAGGGGTTGAGACAACTTCGCAGTGTGAAATTGGTGGCCTTTTTTCTGGAGCTGTGTATTTGGTTTTGTGTTTCATTTCTAACATTGAGTCATCCCGTTCTCACAAGATTTATTTGCAGTCAATGACTTTCATTGTTTTACTTTACAGGATGATCACAAATGACAGATGGCAGGTTCTTTGCCTCTAATCCTCAATTGATTAAATATGTGAATATTGCCTCAGTTATATTTTACTGTTGCCCGTCTTTCATGTGGCTCTTGAAATCTGATAGGTGTCACCAAATATGAAAGAGTAGCAACTAAAATGGCAAACAGTAGAAATATATTGGCATTGTTGCAATTTTGTTTTAACATTGTTTTGTTCTCTCATTACTTTTTTTGCATTTGTGAAGTTAATTTCTTTTGTTTGTCTGTGTTATCTTTGCAGATCTTTTTTTTACTAAAGAGTTTGTGTGTTATCCATTCATTTAATAATTAAATGTATTCTTGCAAAAAAAGACCTACCCACCCACCTACAAAGACAATTGTGTCATATTGAAACAGAAGAAACCATTACAGTATCTATGTTTGCTGTGTCCACATTCCTACAACATGCATGCAGGCATGCAGAACTCAGCTCAAGATTGGTTACATACAATGCACATGCAAAATGCTATAAACATTAGCAGGTAGACAGTGTAGGAAAATAAAGAAAAATAATTAATTTGACTGATTGTTTCATTTTGCTTTCCCTATTTAGTACATTTTCCCTTTCAGGCAGAAGACAGGAAACCACACATTTTTAAATCTTCAGTGTATACACATATACATTGATTTTCTGTTCTTCGTTTGCCATATTGAATTGAATAATGAATAATAATGAATGGATGATAAACAGACCGTTTATTATACCCATACATTATATGGACACAATATTGCATGCAAATGCCAACCCCCCCAGAAACCACAAGAAATGCCACAGGTGTGAGAGGTGATCTCAGACTAACACCATGACGAGCATTTTTCACTCTGAATAACTGTATTTCAAAACTTATCTCCTCCTTTTTTCCCTCCACAAGCCTCCATAGTGACTGTCATTCGACTGGTCAATGATGCAGTCGACACAATCGAAAGTGAAGGTACCATGTCTCATCCCCTTTGTGTCTCTCATCACACAATTTCCCCCTTCTCTATCTTAGCCTTGTTACTGTATCTGGTGAGATCGAAAAGAGGTGTCTTCAGCTCTATGCCGAAGTTAAAGACACTCTCACTTTGTATTACATAATGTATCTCTCAGTAAGTGGTCCTCTGGGGCTCTGTGCTTAGCTCCCAACATGTCCAGATTATATTTCTCCTTTTTCACACATCCTCAAAGTCAGTGGTCAGTCAGTCAACCCACTTCAAAGTTAAAATGTGTTCTATTAGCTCTCAGTTCTTAGTATATTTTTCCATAACACACACAGGGCTTACTACATAACAATCTTCAGGTTTTGATTCCATCTGATCACCTCGATGGGTGATTTCACTGATGAGTTCCTCCCTTGTACTCAAATTGAGCAAGTTTTGTCTTCATCCACTGTTTTAGGAATAGACTTAATACAAGTCTATTCATAGCGTCACAAGATAGAAACTGAGAGGAAGCTGGCAAAAAATGATGGATAAAACTGGAGATCCCCATTGTAGCTGTGACACAAATATACTCTCCACACACATAGGAACTCTCTTCAAACACACATTACTGATGCTGTAATATTCCTTGCGAGGACTGTCTCTTCAACATTATATGTGTCCAAGAGCTTGTGAAAGTTGTAATTGTTGAAATTTAACGACACAATCAGTTCTATATTATATTATCAGTAAAATGATGAGGTGCTTGAACACACTTTCACTTCCGAGATCCCAAAAGAGAGAAAAGTACTGAAATTAAATTTTGGGAGGGAAAGGTCAGGCAGGTCACATCCGCAGCTCTGGATTTATGTCGGTATGATCAAATGCTAAAGGTTTCTGTTCTTCTATTTGACAGTGTCAGTTATGGATCATGGTCAAACCTACAACAGAGGTGACTAGACACCCCCATTCGTTTGTCTGTCTATCTATCTATCTATCTATCTATCTATCTATCTATCTATCTGTCTGTCTGTCTGTCCATCTGTCTGTCTGTTGATAGACCTGAAGTATCTACCAATCTAATTATGTTGGCTACATCACCCTACAATAATACGTTCAATTGTGCAATTACAAATCTATTAGAATCTGCATTCAAAATAAAGCTACAGAGCAGGTAATTTTCCACTCCTATATATCCTATATAGTATAACCAATTTGTGTTAAATGGATTTTGTCAAATTAATTTTAAGACTAATGTTGTAGATATGCAGCTTTTCTCTCATCAGGACCTAATTATGAAGATGCTGGTCAGTCTGTCTATCCAACTATTGGATCCAAAAGAAGATCTGGCAACAGAATTTCCACTGAATTTGGTATTGACCCACTGACTTTCTTCTGGTACCTGCATCAGGCAGCGGCTTCCACTAGAGCAGACATCCCCAAACTTAAGTCTGATGTGGCCCAATCTAAAACTGGAAAATACAGTCCAGCCAACTAAACGTTTAATCACAACTCTGATAAACACACAAGACAAATGATTTCCCCACTGTGAGCCCATCCTTTTGCATGGAGTTATGTTAATCACCATTAAAAATTATGAAAGAGCAAGAAACAGGATTGAGAATGAGAGGGAGGTTAGGAGGGAAAGAGACAGAAAGTGCACAGGAAAAAAAACTGCCCTTCATCTGTTGTGTGTATTCTTGTCATGTCTGTGACATATTCTACAGATGCACACAAACTGTGGTAAATCTAAAATAAAAGAGATATATAAATATATAAAACGCAAGACATTTCACCAAGCACTGCTCACTGCTCACTGCTCACGCATACAGTGTGTTCTGCCCTTTACACCTAACAACTTGTAAATTTATCTTCTATCTTTCAACACAAGCAAACACATGTGGGTACAACCCAGATAAGATACGATCCATTGTTGTGTCGAAGTCTATTTCGCAATAATTCTGCCATGTCAGAACTGTGTTTCCTGCAATGTTGTCCAGCTGCACAGATAAAGGTCACTGGATGACACACACACATCAATGGAAAACTGACGTGACATAACATGTTACTAAATTCCTTGTAAAACAAAAATTTAAATGATTTTACTTGTTTTGCCCACGTGCAGTACCTTCATGGCCCACCGGTTGGCTGCTGCCCACTCTTTAGGAATTGCTGCAGTAGACTAACTCTACTGAAAAGATATTTTGAAAACAAATATGCTGAAATTCATTTAATTTAATGTGAATATTCATGGGGCCCAAAGGCATTGCCACCTTGTTACAATGCCTTGATTTTTTGTTCAGCAGCAGCAGCTGTCTCAAATGCCTTATCATAGCTTTATGATATTTGTCTTGTTTGTCCATTGCTCCTACAGTGGAGGTGCAGTTGATTGAGACTCTGAGAAGCTCATCAGCGCTGATTCCAGACATTTTGTACAGCTATCAAATGCTTCTAATCAGCATTCCCCCATAGTTATTGTCTGTATACAAGGTTGTGTGTTTGTGTGTGTGTGTGTGTGTGTGTGTGTGTGAGAGAGAGTATATATTTACAAAGAACACATTTCAAACAGGATTGGCCAGGGGCAACAGGGTTCTAATCTGAATGCTCCAAAAACACCTGTTAGGAACACACTAAGTACCATACCGTAACCATGGGAGGGAACTTGCAAGGTAATTTATTCATCATTATTCAACACATGGTTGTATAACTAAATGGATGTTTGTAAACACCTTCATGCCACACAAATTACCGAGCACAGATAGAGTTATTCATACAGAAATATACCTCAAGATGTAGTGCATCTATTGAATTTGCATCAGTAAGACTTGGTCCACAAAGGTGTTTTTAAAATGTGTTTTTATCACAAAACACGATAACACAGAGGTCACAAGGTTTGAGGGAGCATGCAGTTGGCATGCTTTCTGCAGGAACCTGCAGAACTGTTGTCCATTAATGAGAAGTTAATTTCTGTACCACAGGGTGTGTCCAGTGTCATTTGCAAGACTATGGCCGTATATCCAACCATCCTAACAACCACAGTCCAAGTATAACCACGCAAGCCAAGGACCTCAACATTCAGCTTCTTCCCCTGCATGATAGTCTGCGAGTGCAAAAGTTGGTTTGCACAGCCCAAAAATATCTGCTGTCAGGAAGTGTCTCAGAGAAGCTAATTTGCATATGCGTAGTTCTCACCGGGCTCTTTCCTATGTGCAGTTCAGTCGTGCAAATGCTTCTAAATTCTTAAATGCATTCTCGAAGAAGTGTTCACTTCGTTTCTCACTTACAAGGCAGATGGCGGATGGAGTGTGTCATGTCAAGGGGGTGTGTGATTTGCAGTGTTGTGAACAGATATACACACCCGCTGACAATTGTGACATATTACACTATACCCTTACATATATTGCACAGCGGTGCAGGGGTGATGGCAAAAAAAAATCCTGAGCCTGAACTTTTTTCCATGCCGACAGGGGTGTACGTGAGGGGGTACCTGCAATGCTTATCAACTACAGTCAATCTCAAAGCGGGCAAAGCTACAAATGTTGAAATAATGTCAGAGCTATGGTATCGTTAAGGGGGGTCCGGGGGTATGTTCTCCTGGGAGAAATCTTTGAAAAATAACCCCTTAAATGATAGATTCTGGTGAATTTTGTGGAAATAAACGGACAACATTCAGACATGAGATAAATGCTTGGAATGCAAATATAAATTGGTGTTTGCTAAATTTAGTGCATACGTTTCTAACCAAGACTCACTGAGACTCCTCGCTGCTAAGTCACTTGATTTTGACGCTCCGGCGCGACCGTCGACCTCAGAGGGTTGCTTTGTCGACATCATTAGTGTCTTCCCCTGGCTTCATGAATTTGCAGTCTATCCTGACACTACAGTGCACGTTGCCAGTATGGAAAACCGAGATTCAACAGCACATGGAGCAACTGCTCTCTGG
Source organism: Diplodus sargus (assembly GCA_903131615.1). NCBI lineage: Eukaryota > Metazoa > Chordata > Actinopteri > Spariformes > Sparidae > Diplodus > Diplodus sargus. The sequence goes on from CAEMYA010000069.1 coordinate 7,484,187, forward strand.
ATCAGTTTGGCCAAGGCCCGCCCCCACCATATTTCTGATTGGCTAGTAGACCTACCGTTAGGGTGATTGAGTGAAAGTTGCGCCTCTGCTAGATCCAGAGTACTGTATGTTAGATCTCTCGGCAAAACCGTTTTTTT
>CAEMYA010000069.1:7493619-7516695 GCA_903131615.1 Diplodus sargus
TATATATACAGAGAGCTAGAGATAGATAGATAGATAGATAGATAGATAAAATAGTCTTACATATACACATTTCCCTTGACTTTTAATTGATGTGGAGCAGTTGTATGTCTTTAAATTTTAAGTAAAGGCTCTGGATACTTCATATTTTCAACAAAATATGAATATTTGACACAAATAGCACCGCAACAAGTGCATTTTCCTATTACAATGACATAATTCATTTTTCTTCAGAGATAGAGTAGTAATGTTCAGATAAAATTCCTTAAAATGTATATTAGCAACCACATCTGTTCTCAGCATCAGTCATTATGTTGTGGATTCATACTAGTGATTGAAGTACGCTTTTTTGTGCCATATTCTAAAATCCTACATGCATGCAGGCAGTATGTCGTTGTAATTGTTCAATCTAGGTGAAAAAAAAAAACATTGTGAAGGAAACAGTGCTATTGCTTTGGCAATATATGACAAAAATAATTGACAAGCATTTAGGCTGTAAGCTTGAGTTGCTGTCCATATTTGGACATTAATATTTTCAACACATCATTCCCCAAAAGATATGCGAAGCAGGCCCATTTTTTGCTGCATTGTTCTGTTTCTTTTTAGCATCCTCACCATGACTGCAAACAGAAGTCAAAACCTTATCCAGGGCACTAATGGAATGTTTTCCATTTTGCCTCCAGGTCCGATAGCACATTCAAATGCTTCAGATCATCACTGTATTTTACTATAGTCTGCCTGGTCAATTCAGGTATGCCGTTCCTTACTTCTTTCTACAGGATGTTTGACTTTAAATCTCTGTACAGTGTACATAGCTAGGTTCTTAAAATGCAGTTTTTGTAGTTATGGAAATGCGCTCCTCACTCGCCTTCTTTTCTTTTTTTCCATTTCAGGGGATTGCTTGATGTGAATGTGGACAGTAAGAGACTGTTGAATATCAATTATTTCCACATAATTCCTCTGTCATTGACTGACTGAATGCAGTTTCAATATTATCGATTAATTTTGCACAGTATTAAATTCAAATGTCCCAGAAAATGTTTTCTATTTTGTTTTGTCAAAACGTGTTTATGGTTACAAGGGAATTTTTTTGTACAGTTCTTTAATCTGTATTGTTTGACGAATTCCTGATGTTCAAGGATATTGGGCAGTGTCAAAAATATGTCCTTTATCTGCACAAACTGAGTATACAAACTGAGCTTTTGTTAAGCTATTTTTTTCTCAGCTCATTCAAAATAAAAAGATTATTGTGCACCATATGACCAGACCTTAACTCAGAGAAAAATCAACCCTGACAAATCATACCAGCTGTTTACTGATTATCATGTTTCTTTGGGTAATACTTTGTGTTGCATTTTTGTGCATTGTCTCACATATCTGACATGCTGTTGTACTTCATATGAATGACAAAGCTTGTTTAAACTATGTCATTCACCCATTCCTGTTTTTATATGCCAAACACCAGTTTTCTTGTTCCCCCAAGCAGTAGAGCTATGTAGAGAATGAGTTTGGTATTTTATTGTAAAAAGAAATGGTAAAAAGATTTTTATCTAATTTTGTATATCTATGTGCATGTAGGAGGTGGGGCTGAACAATAGGGGGTGCTACAGAGCCCAACAACATTAAATTATCAAATTTTTCTTCAGGTGGGACGTGTATTCCAAATTTGGTGAGCTTTTGGGTATGTTCAGGCTTCCAAAACTGCAGTTCAACTGGAAGAAGAATAATAAGAATAAGAATTAAACCTGCAAACAGTGATGAACGGGCCCTCGCCGTCCGCGCACGTCGGGCTGCGGCACCGTCGGACTGCGCGCACACCTGTTACTTGCATGTCACGATGGGGAGAAAACAAGCAGTAAACGTCATATCAATCTGCCGATGTTTGTCTGACTTCCTGTGTCCAGTGGGTGGCGCTATGGATATGACACAGTTTTGATGCACAGATTTATTAAGGGGCCACTCCCTCTACATTCCTGAGAGATTTGGTGCAAACAGGACATTGCATGGTGAGGTTACGAGGACTTGATGCTTTATGGCGAAGGATTTAAATGGACAGCACCACCACCGCCAGCAGGTATGTCAGCCTGTGGCGCCGTCAAATTGCGCGCACACCTGTTACTTGCATGTCATGCTGGGGAGAAAACAAGCAGTAAATGTTATGTCAATCGTGTGATGTTTGTCTGACTTCCTGTGTCCAGTGGGATGCGCTATGGATATGACACAGTTTTGATGCATATATTCAGGGTGACTCCCTCTACATTGCTGAATAATTTGGTGAAGATGGGAAATTGTATGTGGAAGTTGTAACGACTTGATGATGCTTGACAGAGAAGGAAAAAAAATGGCGTCCACTGTCACGCCCGCCAGGTATGACACAGCTGAAAGATTTCAATAACTTTTGTTCATCAAGGTATGACGATGAAGCTCAGCGAATGTGAAAACTGTGGTGTTGAAGCTCTAGGACAAGATAGTTTTCAAAGGAGGCATAAAATGGCGCCACACATCAAAGTGGACGACTTCCTATTGGAGTGACAGTATGGGTACGAGAGGGTTATCTTGTGCGTCTGGTCATGAGGAATCTGCGTAACCCAATTTCGTTCATCTACGCACTTGTGGGAGGTGGGGCTGAACAATAGGGGGTGCTACAGAGCTGGCAGGTCACGACCACGCCCCATGACAACACAGATCTTTTCAGAGCAACTCCCTCTACATCCCTGAGACATTTGGCCGAGATAGGAAATTGTATGAAGAAATTATGAGGACATGATGCTTTACGGCGAAGGATTTGAATTGACCGCTCCACAGCGGCCAGCAGGTATGGCGTAGGATATAGATTTCCATAACTTTTCATTTTCAAGGTCAAAGGATGATACTGAGCGACTGTGAAGTCCGTGGTGTTACGTCTGTGCACAGCAAATTCAGGCTTCTTGAATAAACTCTCTGAGAGTTAAATTCAACTCAACTTGAGTGTACATGTGAGACCATCACACACACTCTAGGGTAGAGTTAAAGTAACTCCTTTCTTGGAGTTCAGTTTTCACTCTTTTCAGGAGTGAAAACTGAACTCTTGTGGGAGTTAGAGCACTAATCCCATGTAGAGTTAAAACAACTCTCCCCTTGAGTTAATTTTTATGTGTACTCTTTCATCGAGTTAATAGTTAACACTAACTGGAGTTTATCTTTCAAAACACTTAAAAGGTATTACGTTACAATTATGACAAAAAGCATATGGTCAAACCATATTGACTACTACAAATGCATTTTCTTTAACACATCCATATAGCGTGTTCAAAACTACATGCTGCATGTATGCTTACATATGTTACAAGTTACATTTTTGCCTTCAGTAACAGTGTAAACATGTAACAGCAAATATTCACATTTGAAACTACCTGCTATCAGGTCAGCTTACAGTTGGAAATTGTGTGGTCAAACAGAAATGAAAAAGGAAAAAACACATAAAAGAAAGAAATTACAAAAAAAAGGTTATTTCAACAACTGTGTACAAATATGGCCAATACCACATCACTATGTATTGCATAAACCCTTCAAATTAAAGTATTACATTATATAAACCTTGTTCATGATACAAAAATCTGACAAGATTACAAAAGGACTCTAATGCAGAGATTTATTTAAGTAACAATTCTTCAGGGTTAGGGAATTCTCAAATATTGTTTTCATTTGAAGGCAGGGCCGAGGGGGTAATCGGGAGATTCGGGAGAATTCCCGGTGGGCCTCTTCACTTTCACTTCACTTTTGGGCCGGTCAGAGAATTTTTTTTATATATATTTTGTTGTTTTAATCTTCTCTTAAAGTGCAGTGACACCGCAGCCTCTACCTGACAGCGCAGCCTCTGCATGGCAATAGATGGGTTGTACCATCTGAGGGCGACCCCCCCCCCCGTCTCAAATAGAGTTGGTTGGGTCCATAAAGCCGTTGTTTTCCAAATAGTTTTACCGGCAATTAGCTACCGACAGCCGCAGTCGCTATAAGTGCCAGTAACTATGGAAGGTAGGAAGAGGCCAGGAGGGGCTGAAAATGCCAGATTGAGGAAAAGGAAGGCGTTGGAGGAGGGTGCTGCCAAATGTGCCAAGCTCACCGATATTTTTTTTGAGAGGACAGACACAAGTGGCCGCTGGTAAAGAGAGATCAGAGAACACCAGCCGGACAGTTTTGGCTAATTTGATCAAACTTTCTGTTTAACCTAGTATAAATGATGGTGTAATGTTTTGTGTTAATTTAATGGTGCAAAACTAAAGTCTAACTTGTTATCTTTGTAACATATACATGGTTTTAACGGCCTAATGTATCTTTGTCTTGACAAGAGTTGTCAAAAGGACGCTAACACCAGTGAATTAGCTGCGTGCCACCTCTTTACCCTAGTCGGACACCCCGGTCAAACTGATCCAGTAAAGGGCCGCTGTGGCTGCAGGTTTTCATTCCAGCCAAGCAAGAACACACCTGATCCAACAAATCAACTGTGTGAAGACAATTCAGTTGATTGAATAAATCGAGTCAGGTGTGTTCTTACTTGGTTGGAATGAAATCCCTGCATCCGCAGCGGCCCATTACTGGATCACTTTGAGACACCACTGGCGAGCTGCTGGTCGTCAAATGCTCATTAATGCTGTCAACACATTTAGGACCGTACTTCCTGTATGTATATATATATATATATATATATATATATATATATTTCTATATAATATCCAAATATTCAGAATGAAGTTAACATTAGGCTATAGATTCAAAGGTATGTTAGACTAAACAGAGTTCATTGTGCTGCATAAATGCAGTCATGACATCACAGTGTCTATGCCCTTCTGCGTTTTAATTGCCATGCAATACAGATGAGTCAGATGCTGAGAGAGAGGACAGTGAGATCATATCCAGGGAGACAGTAGAAGCCCAGCAGAACATCCCAGAGGCTCAGGCAGATGCTAGTGTAGATGAAGAGACTGATCATTTAGATTTTTTTGCTCATCCTCAACCACAGGATCTAGACATGTTTTTCAGTTACCGTCCTCAGCAGCCCACAAAACACCCCCTACTGGCTAAAGTGTTTCACAGCGAGCATGGTACCAACCGCAAGTGGTTGACATACAGTGAAAAAACACAATCACTGTATTTTTCTGTGTGTTTGGCATTTGCACCTGCTGCAAGTGATAGTCCTTTCATAAAGGGCGGTAGGAAAACATGGAAACATGTTCATCAGCGGATAGAGGAGCATGAGAAAAGTAAAATCCACAGAGAAAGTGCTGATGCTTACTTTCTGTTGGCTCAAAGGGCAGATGTAAAAAGCCTTCTGGCTGGCAAACAAATGTCTTTGCATCATGAGCAGTGAAGAAGAAGCGTCAGGTGATGGAACGCATAGTAGACGTGATCAAAGTCATAGGCAAAAGTGGACTTAATTACAGAGGGGATAAAGCAGAGGCTGCTTATACACTTGAAAATACCGCTGTCAATCATGGCAACTTTCTGGAGTTGATAACACTTTTGAGTCGGTATGATCTGTGCCTTCAACAGCACATGAGCAGTTGTATTGAGCAAAGCAAAGGCATCATGACACTGGTGCAAAAGGAAGAGGTTCTCTTGTGACTCTTCTCTCAAAGGACATTGTTGGTAAAGTTGTGGATCTTCTCAGCCAAGTGATAAAGGGCAAGACTGCAGATGAGGTTAGAGAGGCGGGAATGTTTTCGGTTCAAATTGATACAACCCAAGATGTCACATCAAAGGACCAGTGTGCTATCATTGTCAGATATGTCACAAATGCCATTCATGAGCGGTTGGTTGCTGTAGTGGACTGTGAAAAATCCACTGGCAAGTACTTGACAGAGCTACTGAAACACACATAAGAAAAACTCAACATTGACATTGGCACATGTGTGGGCAACTCCACTGATGGTGCAGCAAATATGCAGGGACAGTATAAAGGGTTCTCTGCATTTCTCTCTGAGCAATCTCCAACACAGATTCATGTCTGGTGTTACGCACATGTTCTAAATCTGGTACTGGCAGACACAACAGGCAGTGTTATAGAAAGTGCATCTCTCTTTTCATTGCTTAATGAAGTGGCAGTTTTCCTCAGAGAGTCATATAAGCATATGCAAAGGTGGGAAGAGACAAGTGAGGACAAACGTCACAGGAGACTGTGCCCAATAGAGGAAACAAGGTGGTGGGCTAAGGATCAGGCTCTCACTAAAGTCTTTGGGTGTTTTGGTAATCCCCAGGATGCATTGTATGTTGACCTGCTGCTCACCCTAGCCTCTGTTGAGGGAGATGGGAGTATGAAGCCAACAGTGAGGGTCAAAGCAAAGGGATACATTGAAAATCTTCAGAAATATGAGATTATCCTCACTGCTCAAACCTCCCTCCGCATTTTCCAACATACATCCCCCCTCTCCAAGTACCTACAGACACACGGAATGGATATCGTGAGAGCTCAGCATCTGGTTGAGGGGACAGAGGATAACCTCAAAAAATATGTCAGGGACTTTGAGGGAGTGAAAGGAGCAGCTGATGAGTTTGCGAATTGGGCCAATGAAAAACTGCAAGAGATGGACAACTGTCAGCTAGCTTTGCAGACTGCACTTCCAGAGAAGCGTTTCCGAAAAAAGAAAAGAATGCCAGGAGAGCTTTCAGATGATGACACAGTAGCCTCACCTGATGCTGCCTTTGAGGTGAATTTCCATAATGTCATTCTGGACACTGTGGCAGGTGGCATCAATAGGAGGTTTTCAGCAAATGCAAAACTTGCTTCAGATTTTGCTTGTCTTGATCCTAAAAACTTTCCTGAAATAGCGGCAAATCGGCTCCCCAACTCAGTGCTTCAGGAAATCAGCAGAGCTGCTGTTAGCACATTACATACTGAGCTTTGTAGCCTGGCATCCCAGTGGGAGAGACCGAAGAAGTCCCTGCCTGAAAGTTACACTGTCAGGACAGGTTGTGAGATGGAGAATGGTCAGGAGGATAGTGGTGGACGGTCACGTATGGAACCAGAGATGGAACTTGACAGCAGGACCTGTTCTTCCTGCAAAAACTGTGCCATTTGTGTACATCAAATCCTCTCACAGTATAACCTCCTCACAGATGCTTACCATGTGATTGGCCTGGCCTATAAGTTTCTGTTGACACTTTCCATCACTCAGGTTGCCTGTGAGAGAAGCTTCTCAACCTTAAAGTTAGTCAAAAATAAGCTATGAAGCTCAATGACACAGGACCACGTGGAGGCTTTCATGCTAATGTGCACAGAGAAGGAAATCCTTATGTCTATCGACAATGACAAAGTGATAGACAAAGTTGCAGAAACCAGTGCATTGCTTAGGCAGCTATTGATGCTGTAGATACTGTTGGTGCTATTTGCAGTTTGCAAGTTTAAACCAAAACAACTGTGCAATATGCCTCTCAGTAAGGAAGAATGATTATACAACTTTTTATTTCAAATGTTTAAATTTTAAGCGGGCATATCGTTTTATGTGAAATGGGCAACTGTTTTTTGTTAACTTGGTGACATAATTAACTTCTATACATTTCAAACATGTTATGAATAAAAGCTACACGATAGTAAGAGCTGAACTGTTGCCTCATTTTATCAATTTCAACCATGAAAAAAGTGGGCCGGTCATGGGCCTGAAACTCCCGGGCTGAAAAGTCGCCCCACTCCAGCCCTGTTTGAAGGTATGATCGAAAGAGTGAGACTTGCCTCTTGTTACCGGCTGCAACTCATAGTTATCATCTCTGATTAGTCTGCAGATCTCACTGGTCAATCATTTTATTTAGAAAATCTTGAAATGTATTGAAAAATAACAATAAAGGATAAGTGTCATAGCCCACAAACATTTTCAGGAACTTTACAGCAAAACAGCACTGTGGCATTCTTCTAAAAGAAATAAGTTACAAAAAAAGGTTATTTCAACAACTGTATAAAATAGAGCACAGATATGGCCAATACCATATCACTATGTATTGCATAAACCCTTCAAATTAAAGTATTACATTATATAAACCTTGTTCACTATAAAGAAATCTGACAAGATTACAAAAAAGGACTCTAATGCAGAGACTTCTTTAAACAAGTCATTAAAGTACATATACATGTACATAAAAGCATGAACCAATGCCATGTGGATTCCATTAGGACAACGTTTAAATAGTGCAACTCTCTGACACAACATAAAAACTTGAATCACATCCATAGGACATTTGGGCATCAAAACATTTGAAATGCCCTAATCTCTCCCTTTCTAGAACCAGCACCTTCCTAGGGATGTTTTCACTCACTTGGAAAGCATGGAAATGGTCATGGAAACAGGTTTCATGCTCAACCAAAACAAAAACCATCATGCAAACCCTAACCATCATGCAAAATAATAGAGGTTATTTTGCTGAACACTGGCATATTTTCATCAGTGCCTGTGCAAAAACGAAGAGGCCAACATGATATTCAACTTCATAACACTTTACCCAGTTTGTGAGGTTGACAGTAGCTTGTGAATCAATGTGAAGATATGCAGATATTTCTTCTGTATATTCTTGTGTTTTAATTAAACACATTTTAACTGGACCAGACTCAACTGCCTTTAAAGTCCACCATTGCCAATGATACGCTACTGCAAACTGGTGTTTCTTTGCGAGTGATACTGTCAAATTCTTGAAGTTCTTCACACAAGCTTTGAAAAATGTGTGTTTAGCTTCGAATCTCATACTCCAGATGTGAATGAGTGGTCCAATTTTTCGAATGCACCTTGGATAGTGGACCATGAAATGATGTTTTGGAATCAAGTTGTTGGATGGGTTCAGTTCTTTGAAGAGTTGGTGATGTTCAATAATAAGGTGCTTTAAATACACAGTCATCCCTTCTGTGATAGAGTATGAGAACACAATGTTTATAATTTTCAGCAACAACAGCATCAAGCGCCAGTGCAAATCGTCCTCTGGTACCAGGTCACCAAATATCAAAGGTATGTTTGTGATCAAACCCAATGTTTGTGATGCATTTAGCCCTATTCCATGCCCACCACAGTTGTGCTTAATATTTGTTGGCTTGTTTTTCTTTTCCAAATAGCCAAAATTAAAAGCATACATCCTATTTAACAAGCTTTCTTTAGAAATGAAATGTTCTATCAAATATTCAAATAGCAATCTGACTTCATATTGACCAACCCCTTCCAAAATATCATGCATGATGTCAACAGCATAGTTTTCTGCAATATTGAAATATCGCAATGCATTTAGTATGCTCTTTCTCTTGATGCCAAATGAAGAGGGTAATGTTGGATCATCTCCCAAAGTAGTATAATGTTGATCATTTAGAATTGGTGATCTTAAAGTCAAATGTGGGTCGTCCTCTGAGAAAACTGACTGAGCTGAAGATTTATCAATTAAGCAAAATCTACAGAATTTTGCACTAAATGACTCTGAAAACCCAAGAATGCTATGCATAGCCAAGTTTTCACCAGTAATTTGTGCGAGAGTGCCCCGTACAGAAACCTCAGCAAATGGAACAGCAATAAAAGTAGCCTCTAATATTTTCAAGTCCTTCACTAAGGGTTTCAGTATTTCATCAATTCCGTATTTCTTAGCATCTTGTGCATGAAACAATGATACCAGATGAATGTTCAGTGAGGCAGAATTTACCCTTGGAGAAGATTTCTGAGGGTAAAGTAAAGGCAGCCAAATGTGTGTATACCTTTTTTGAACCTAGTGGATTTGCACATTCAAAGTCGTCATAGTACAGTTGGATTTGCAGGGCAAACGTATTACTCGAAAACAAAGGATGACTTTTGAAGTAGCTTCCATCACAGAAGTCTTCATAATTGTCACACGGAGTACATGTTTGCATCACCTCACAAATATTTTTATTCTTGAAAATGAACTGGTGTTTTCAATATGGGAATATATATGAATTTGTCGTTGATTGGAACTTGCTCATAGGTTCCAGTTTTACCATTTCTTCTGGTATCATACCTTACTCCTAGTTCCCTCCAGTTCAACTGGCTCTACTATATCCCATTTCTACCTGGCTCATCAGCAGTGTCAGATTCTTCATTCAGGGCAGATTTCAGCTGTTTTTTCAGGAGAGATGTCTCTCTCAGGGCCTTGGCCTCTTGGATGACATAGTCTTTAAAACAGGGGTTCCATTTTTTCAGGAACCTGTGGTTTTGGACTGATGTTGCAGAGTCTTGATACGCCACTCAAGAAAGCTGGTGTTACTCTGGATGTCATAGAAGTGTTCCTGAAAAATAATTAAAATAATATTTATGATTAGAGTAGACTATATCAAGTTTTTGAAGGCTCTAGTGCGCGCTGGTTCTACAGAAAAGATCAACAAACAAAAACGCAACCACTATCATTATTTCACACTATGGCTAAAATGCAAAAACTCACATATCCCTTTTTTGAGTATGGGTCCTTCAAAGATGGGAAGAGTGAGACAATCCCAAGGGCATGAAACTCCTTTGTTGCTTTACTTACAGCTCTCCTGCAGAAATATTGTTTGTTTCTTTTCATAGTTGGAGGGAGCTCCGTGATCTGGAAGGTTTCAAAACTGAAGCAGAGCTGGCGACTTTTCTGCTTGACAGACGACAGGTAATTATCCCTGCTTGACTTAAATAATGTTTAATTTGATTTTCGGCCGGGCTAAAAAGCTAATTAGGGGCCGAGCAGGTTTCGACCTGCGATCTCCCTATTGATTTTCAAATGATTATTATTAGGACCAGCGGTGCTAGGAACCCTATTGTGATTGTAAAGATTTTTATTTTTCTCCAGCTAAAAGTGGTGTTGAAGGCTAAACCGTGCAAGGTAGGGCGGTGCAATTTGGTGGGTTCCTGCGAATATCTCTGACACAAAAAACTACATACATCCGCCTGCAGGGGGTGCTATAACCTAGGACAGCACGTTTTTGCCTATAACTCCCAAACCGTATGTCGCACATTCAAAAACCTTGTATCCCCAGATTCCCTGAATGGAGCTGAATCACTTTGCGATTTGCCACGCCCACTTCCGGTTAGAAAGTTTTTCGCAAAATCGCAAAAACTGGAAAACCTACTTTTGCGAACTCCTCCTTGGGATTTTGTCCGATCTGCGTGAAACTTGGCACATACACTCTTCAGCTGTACCTGGTCTAAAGTTATCAAAAGAATTTTGCTCGGTCAAAATCACAAATGCGCAAATTATTAACGAACACATTTCTGTAGCTAGCTATAAAAATGTAAACTGTTTGATATCTCGGTCAAACTAAATGCTATTAACACCAAATTTGAGATCCTTGGTTGCCATGACACTGGGAAGGGATGAGCCGAATTTGGCGAAGTCTGGCCACTAGGGGCGCCAAAAATATGGGAAGTTTATATCTCTTGAACGGCTACACACATTTTTACCAAATTGGGTCGGTATGATGTACGGCCAATCCTGAGGCCATATCTTGAAGGTGGTCATTACTGCTCAATGTGGGAGTGGCTTATTACAAGATAAACACTAAACATTAATTTCAGCCAAACTATTATGCTGACAGCTTTGAAATATATATGGTACATAAAGAATAGGACACAGTTCTTCCATACCAAAAAGTGCACATGTAATCCACTCGGTGGCGCTGTAATGGATGCAATCGCATTTTTGCCTGTAACTTCCACATTTTAAATTACACATTCGCAAACCTTATATCCATATGTTCCCTGAATAGAGCTGGGTTTTCTGACATAGGACACGCCCACTTCTGCTACACATTTTGTTTGCTAAATAGCCACATATGCAAAACCTACTTTTTCGAACTCCTCCGTGGTATTGCGTCCGATATGGGTGAAACTTGGCACGTCCACTCTTCAGCTCGACCTGATCTACAGTTATCAAAAGAATTTTGCTTGGTCAAAAAATGCGCAAATTATTAACGAACAAATTTCTGTAGCTCGCTATAAAAATGTAAACTGTTTGATATCTCGGCTTGGCCCCCGTTCATAACTGCTTTCAGTTCTAGTCGTAATTGTTACCGTAACTTAGTATGGGGTTCCTTTTTGTGCTAAAAATATGTCGACATGCGCACTGTCTATGTCTACTGAATATGTGAGAAGACATTTGTCTATGTCTATTAAACGCTGAACAGTCGTTGTGTCAGTTGACTTTGTCATTACATTGTGTCGTCATGCTGTGTCACTTGACAAAGTGTTGTTATGATGTGTTGTTTGACAGTGTCATTTTGATGTGTATTTTGACAATGTCGTGCTGACGAGTTGTTTGACAGTGTCCTTACTGAGTGTCGTTGCTATGTGTCATTACTACATGTCATCTTGATGTGTTGTTTGACAACGTCGTTACTATGTGTCGTTACTACATGTCGTCTTCATGTGTCGTTACTACGTGTCGTTACTACGTGTCGTTACTGCGTGTCGTTACTGCGTGTCGTTACTGCGTGTCGTCTTGATGTGTTGTTTGACAACGTCGTTACTATTTGTTGTCTTGATGTGTTGTTTGACAACGTCATTCCTATGTGTCGTTACTACGTGTCTTCTTGATGTGTTGTTTGACAACGTCTTTACTATGTGTCGTTACTGAGTGTCTTCTCAATGAGTCGTCTGACAACTTCGTTATGCCTGGCTAGCGCCGGGCGCCCCTTTGCCGGCTTACCCTTTCCGGTCGTCGGAGGCTACCGTGTCGGCACCAAGCACCTCTTTCCCGGCTTACCCTTTCCGGTCAGTTGAGGGAACCTCCCAGCAGAGCTGTACCACCTCAGTATTGTCCCCTAACACCAATGTATTTTTCGTGCATCATAGCCTACTAACACAACAAAATTAATAAAAGTCATATATCTATCTATCAATCAATCTATCGATCTACATATATATATATATATATATCTGTCTGTGTCTGTCTGTCTGTCTATATATACACACACACACACATCTCTCTCTCTCTCTCTCATATATAGCTAGATATATACATATATATATATCTAGATATATATGAGAGAGAGAGATGTGTGTATATATATGTATGTATACACACACGCGCGCGCGCACACACACACACCCACGTATATACTTTACAAATGAGTATTATATAAATGATAATACCAATAAAGATTAGTCAGAGTGATCAGACTTTATTTGAATGTTACAATACAGTAATGCAGTATAATAATAATCAAGGGGCAATTGTTGATCACTGGTTTCACACAAAATTACACTGGAAACACAGGGCCCAACTTTCACCAGTGTCCACTGCAACAATGCCTTCCAAGAAAAGTCCCAATTATGGCAATAAACACAGTTTGTGGCTTGTTGCATTACGGAGTGTCCACTGAACTTCAAAGTTTACTGAGCAGCTAAATGTAGTTCGGTTTAAAATACCATTTCATTTAAAGAAACACAAATAACAAAAGATGTTGATTAGACTGCATTTCATTCCAATTAAATCTGCACTGTCATCTTCTTTTGTATAATGTTCTTTTGTATAACTATGAAGTGAGCAAGGAACTAGCTTCGCCCAAGGAGGGCGCTCACACCAAAGTGGTGACGTCACAGTTACCCACAGCCACCCTGTGGTGATGAACAAACAAACAGTTAACAGCAGAACACTGCTGTTAACTGTTTGTTAATGTGTAATTTGTAAGAACAAATGTGTAATTTGTAAGAACAAATTACACATTTCCAAATGGAGTTTCATGATCAATTGACGCCATTTCTAACAAAAGACAGGAAAGGTCTGTAAGAAATTACATAGTCTTCCTGTTTGTGATCCAGTGTGCTGTAAAGACAGAAGGAGACTGTCACATTGTTTGAGGTGTAAAAAGAAGCCACAGGTGGTCACATTCCCCACATGGAGGGATACACAAGATTAGATAAAATGACATTTGCTGTCCCTACATTTACATTTGGTTTTACATCAAAGGGTCACTGTCCTGGGAAGACAGGAAAATCAAAGAAGCATTGTAACACTGTAATGTAAAGAAACTGTTTTTGTTTTAACTGAAGGTAACCTCCTTCTCTCCTGACTGTACTTAAGGGATATCAATTTAGAGTTTGTCAGAAGAACGCTCTTGCCTTCTTCTCCACACTGCGTGAATAAACGAGATCTCATTCATTACGCTGAAGTCTGAAGTTCTTCGGAGACTTAGCAACTCTTCCACTACAGGTCTGAGTGTTAGATGTTTGTTCATCACATAGAAACAAAGGTAGCACACATCACACGACCCATCAGTCTTGTGGTCACACTCAGCTTGGCCCTGAACAAACACTCCACGGCAAAACCTGTAGAGGGAAATAACTAAATAGCAAAGTCTCCAGAACACTTGTACCTGTACATGTGTAACCAGTGTAGTGTAACAGGTTGGATTTGACAATTCCACTTTCAAAGTAAAAGCCTATAATTGTTAGATGAACACATTTCAGCTTTCAATGCACATGCGACAAGTATTAGTGACAGCGTGAGTGAAAAAATTACCGCTGAAAAATAATGACACATATACTGAGTACAGAACCCTGTGTCTGACAATTTAGGCATGGTGGTGTGGTACTGTATACATTACCGCATGCGTTGAACCTGCAGGAGATGCGCTGCCCCTCACAGGTAATATCTACCAGAGGTAGCGAGGATATATTCAAAATCTTTATCTCCTACAGCTTTGCTCTCGTGTGGCTCCTCAAGATTTGCTGTAAACAATGATGCACCTTAGAATCACAGATATTTTGCAACCAACACGGATGGAAAAACTGTTCAACTATATTCTTACAGAATTTCCAGTGTTTCCTCTACATTCTACCGCTCCTTCAAATGTCTCTTTTTTATTTTTTTTAATTGTCGCAAATACACCACCGCCGCATGTCTCCACCTTCACAGCAGTGTCCTGCACTGGGTTGGATACTCTCGACTAAGGTAAACTACAGATAACTATCTTGCTCAGTATCTACTCTTTGCACCTCGTCTGCACCTCGATGACGGACCACAGCGTGTTTTAAATCAGGTGACAGAATAACAACAGTCTCAGTAGGCTACAGATCAGTGGGCGCTGTTGCCGGTGTGTTTTTAAAATTAGCGGGTTTGATTCTTGTGTCGGACGTCCCGCTCGAGTGCTAGTGGAAAAGAAAAAAAACTGAGTGTCTCAGTCCGCTGGGCTTATAAATAATCAACACTGATGATCATTCAGGACATCTGCACCGCAACTGCAGGGCCCTGGGTGGCGGGGGGTGACGGCGGCGACGACGACACAGCAGAACGGTCCTGTGTAGCAGCTGTCCATGGTTACTTAACCAAAAGTTTCTTGAAGTAGGCTATCAAACAAAGACAACTATGGACTGAGGAAGTTTGAATAGGTGGTTAGATGCAGAAGTTATCATGACGTGAACCGTAGCCTATGTTGCGATAAAAAAAAGGGGGAAAAAAAGATGTTGATTCGGTGGAAACGGGGGGGGGGTGCCGCTCCGCCACTCCTTAAAAATCCTAGAGGATTTTACACTTTTTTTACACTTACTCCTGCCAGCACTTGATGTCTCTTGATGAAAACATTAGGCTCTCTGGTGTCAGCTCTTGCAGTTGGTGATCTTTCCTAATGGCTGAGTCGATTAGCATTCTGTGCAGAGGCAGACAGACTGATAAACTGACACAAAGACATCTCTGTGTGTAATGACATTATGACAGTATTGGACTATTGTGACCACAGATACAGCAATGGTACAGACATTTAGTTTGGGGAGACGGATGTGAGAAAAGTTTAGTGCTACGGATGCTTCCTGTCGCATATCAATGCGATTACAACAGCAAGCACCATTTTCTGACATTTATAACCTTGTTAACATCAAAGCATGCCACTGACTGATTACCCCGTGTGCCATCTGGTTTCCTCTCGCCCGTTGTAGGGGCTGATGGCTTCCAGTGGGGTGACAGCTGAATGTGAGCGCCAACGCTGCTGGAGGCCTGAATACACAGCCACTAGCTCGGCGTTAGCTTAGCTTGTTTGTTAGCTTTGCCGAAAACGCACACTACGCTTTGACAATCTGAATGCACTGCATTTCATTTTAAATAGCAATGACTACAATACAGTGTGATTCATGAGTTCAATATGACTCTTACCATAGCGCATTTACAGCAGTAACGTTCCTGTACACGGGTGGAGAGACAGTGAACCAGGGGAAACTGACGAACTGCTCCACACACTCTTGCGTCACTCTCTTTTGTTGTTCTCCCGCCCCCCAGCCATTTAGTAACCGAGGAACTTGACGTTGCCTCATGACTGACGAATAAGAGGTCGAATACAACAAACAGCACTGTAGGATGTACAATAAGCAGGCTAGGTGTCAACACACATAAATAGTTGCAGACACATTTTATACATATATATATATATATATATATTTTACACATTATAGGACTATAACAATAACAAAGATCTGATCAAGCAAACGTTTTAAAAAAGATAGAACTAAACTGTAATGTTGATAATGTGGAAACTTCTTTAAGAAAAATGTTATGGGAGTTTGACTTTAAGATCAAAATTCAAGATTCAAAGATTTGTTTGTCACATGCATTGTACAAGTACAGCAGGTGCCCCACTAAAGCTGCCCACACCTGTGTGCAGGTGCTCAGGATGCAGACATTCTTCCTTGGCTTTCCCTGGTTCACGGTCAGAGTCGCATCACTTCAGCACCGAGCAGCTCCGCTTGCTCTTCACGGAGGGGCAACTTCCGTTTTTGTTTGCCCATGGTGCCAAACAAGCTATTTAATACAACTATAGAATTATTAACTCACAAGTAAATTCACAAAGAGGCACAGCTGAAGACCACTAACACAGTTACAGACAAGAGAGACAATGAAAGCAGCAAACCACGCAAAAAATGGAACAATGAAACCCCGCTAAGTGATGTGCGGTCAGTTTGACCGCTTATGGCCGAAACAGGTTAACATGGAATATTTTATGTAATTTATATAAAAACTATTCCAAGTTAAAATACAGACACTTTTAGGAAAAGTCATGTAACAGCAGTATTGCATTTTTTCATTCAATGTTGTATTTTCTCTATAAGTGTTGAAGTGTTCCTCAATTCGTAATATAAACAATTAATGAAAATAAATTAAATGTCAAGTAAACTTTATTTAACACGGTAGATCCCTTTGTATTGTTTTTCATATGCAGTTATGGTGCAACATTTTGAATTGGGACATTGAGATTAATGGGTAATGGTGGTGAGGACTTGGTGTTTAATAGCTGAACTGTGGTAATTGGCCCATATCATTTCCTGTTACAGACTGACAACGGCCCCCCACCACAGAAAGGAAAGTTGATGTGGCCCCCACCGAAAAAAGTTTGGGGATCCCTGCTGTATATCATTGGTGGTGATACAGTGCAAGGACTGTATTGCCCAGATATTTTACAGGATCTTGTTTGCAGGAAGCTAGCATGCTCTCTCCGTCTTTCCTGTATATGGCCGAGCCTGCTCACCAGAGGACGCTTTCATTAAGCACAGGACAGACTGCTCAAAAGCATAATAAAGAAACTAAGCTAAAAGACATCAGTTCAGCGAGTCGTTTACTCACCCACCAGGGATCTTCAGGGATGAGGGAGTCATGAGCAACACAGTGGTCACAGACAAGTGTGATGCAACAGAACGGGGAGTTGCTGCGTCTGGAGATGTGTTCATTTTTATGTGTAACTATTAAATTACAGTGTTGGCCTTATTTTTCAGTTCTAGCGTGAATGATATGTGTGAGAAGCCCTCCACATACACATATATACTCACACAAACATTGTATTTGTATTTACAATCAATATTAATGTAAATCAGTGAAACAGTAACATACATTAACATTTACCATGTACTAATTGGATAGTATGACATTTGTTGTGACCGTTTCATCAATTCTCTATTTAATTTGAGAATTCAGTTTATTAAATCTTAGTTTTTCTTTAGTCATATTGTGTGTGTGTGTGTGTGTGTGTGTGTGTGTGTGTGTGTGTCTGCCCCCATCACCACCACACAAACATAATATTCACATTTTTATACATAACATATTGAAGCTAAATACATGAAATGTTAACATTAAAACTTAGTGATTATTATAGGCTTCTAACTAACTTCTGAGTAAACTCGTGGCGAGACAATTAACTAATCAATTCTACCGGAACGATAAACATGTAAATGCACAAAATGCATAGAATTATGTTATGTGTAAACCATACAGTCTATGGTGTAAACGTACGGGTTTTTTAAGCTTTTATTTCGGTGATTAACTAACTTCCGCTTGAGACTTCCGGTATGGATCGGATAAATAGTGGCTTTTATTTTGGTGATCAAACAACTTCCGGTTGGGACTTGCGGTATGGATTGGATATAATGGCGGCGCCCTTGTCGGCCATCTTGACTGCAGATGGGTGCCTCTCCGAAAGCAGTAGGAACTTTTTTTTTCTATAATTTCGAATATTCTCCCGTCTCTTCTAGTGCAACGTCCATCGCTTTAGAGGGTATTACAACATAAAGAAACAAGGAAAAAAAAAAAAGGTTTTACAAGACTGAATTCTCATGGACCGGTAAGACTTATTTCTTTATGGTCGATTTTGTCAATATAAAAGGCTTACTTATCTGTCCGACACAAGCTAGGCTAGCTTGGAATTGACATAATTCCCGAGGCTCTGCATATTACAAAGATATCTTCCTCATAACTCTGCTCACAAAACTGTTCAAAAGTTATATTCCTGCTCGAAGACAGGATTCAAAGTGGCTTCTCCAAAGATGATTCCCCGCTGTCCTATTGTTTACAGTAAGACGAGGGGGGTTGTAGAGTAGGGGGCGGGGGTATGATCTTGAATGTGGAAATGACTCAAAATGAGTCAAAAACAGTTATATTTGGATGGAATGAATAACAATAGCTATGTATCAGTGAAATATAATTATATTGATGTGATTATATTGATATATATATTATTTATAAAATGTGTATAATAATACAATAATAAATAATTTGTAATTATGTTTTTAGGACGCAGATAAACTGTAACGGTATTGAATCATGTTATTTAATCTTTGCATAGTCCTGAGGATAACCGGCGGAGCTGTGAGTTGTTGGAGTACATCTACAACCAATGCCAGCGACTAATTTGAAGCAAACCCCTCACAAATGGATTTGGAATTCCTCCACCGTCGCTATGAGGGACTCTATGGCATTCTACTGAGATGTGTACACATTGGAATTTTTACAGACTTGGAGGCTGTTTTGCAAAGCATGCAGGAAGTGTTGCGCTTGTTAGAAGCCAAAAATCAGCCAACACATGGATTCAAGCCTGCCATGCTGAGGACTGGGGAGAGAGGACGCCCCTCTTGGGACATATCTGGTGAACAACTTCAGTACCTCCTAGAGTTCAACTTTACCATCAGGGAAATTGCACGCTTATTTGGCGTCAGTTACAGACCAATCAGGAGAAGAATGATGGACAATGATGGTTTGTCCGTCAGAATGTATTACAGTGACATTTCGGACGAGGATCTCAGAAGAGTGGTCACTGATTTCATCCAGCAGTTTCCTGATTCTGGAATAAAAACTGTCAGTGGATATCTTAACAGTGTTGGAATAAGTTGAGCATTTATACAACACAAATAAATAAATGATGTTTGTGTATCAGTTTATGACTGTGTATGAGTTAACTTTTTCTTCTTCTCAAGGGTTCAAAGATCTCGAGTGATGGAAACTTTGAGACTTGTTGATCCTCTCGGCACAATTTGTCGTGGGCTTGGAATTAACATCATTCCAAGAAGAGTGTACTCAGTACCAGCACCTATGGCTCTGTGGCACATTGACAGAACTCATAAGTTGATTCGGTCAGTCTTTCATTAAAAAAAAGGTTATTATAGATAAGTATTCCCTTCTAAATAATGAGGAAATCTAACTGATTTTTTCTGTTCTAGTTGGAGAATTGTGATTCATGGAGGAATCGATGGCTACAGCAGAAAAATTATGTACCTCACTGCAAGTGAAAATAATAGAGCCTCCACTGTTCTCACAGCTTTTCTTAACGCTGTCCATCAATTTGGAATTCCAGCGAGGGTGCACAGTGATTAAGGAGGGGAGAATGTAGATGTGGCTCACTTCATGCTTGAGCATCCCCAACGACGACCAGGTATAAAAATACTGCTTTCACTCTTTTGACATCGAGTAATGTAGTCATTGAAAAACCAGGACACATTTATACACTTGTGCTGATCTTTGTCTTATTTATAAGTAATGCTTTGTGCACTTCTAATGTAATTTCTGTTTTTTCTATCTCAGAAAGAAGTAGTTTCATAACGGGACGCAGCGTTCACAATCGGAGAATAGAGAGGCTATGGAGAGATGTTTGGTGTTCTGTGACGGTGAACTAACATACGGCGTTTCAGCATCTGTTTGCCACAGGTGCTTTACAATCTGACAACGAGCCTGACCTGATTTGTCTGTATTATGTGATGCTTCCCCAGATAAATAGACATTTGCAGCTTTTCAAGCAAGCATAGCACCGCCATTCCTTTTCCACGGAGCAAGGAAGGTCACCTCAACAACTGTGGATTGCGGGGCAATTAATGGCCAACAATCCAATCTCTGACCCCATCAATGAGCATGTCTGTCCTCACTTGAAGTAACACATTTTAAAGACTGCGTATATATTACCATCAACTCCATCACATACTGTATGCATGTGTTGCCATGGAGCAATTATGAATTTTACTGCACAACTTGCTCACTCACTTCCAGCATGGATATGTTTTTGTTGTTTGTTTGTCGTTCAGTCTGTAAACAGTTTTTCAGGAAACTTGGTGGAGGGGTGTAGTATGGACAAATGCATAAACATTTTGCATAAACAAATTGTTTTTAGGGCCTTTTGCTTTGGTGGAGGTCTACATTCTCCAAGTTCACTTTTCACTGAGATAGCTTTCCAAACATCTTTGTGACCACATTTTGCTTTCACATAGGGGGAAGACTATGGAATTGACTGGGAGAGACCAACACCAGTAGACCAAGAAGCATAGGTGGCGGGTGGGCCTGACGTTTGGGAAGGCTGCCTGATCACACAGCGCAAGGATGAAACTGCTGATCATTAAACATATGATCAACTATATGCAATAGCCTCAGTCAGTAGCGTAACATCATGGTGATGGCCCCACTGGTTCAAATATTTTTTTTTGGTGCTCCTAAACACAAGCGCATGCTCGTACGCACGCACACACACACACACACACATACACACACACACACTCAAGAGAACTGCTATTGCAGGGGTGGACTGGTCATCAGGAGTGCCGGGATTTTTCCCGATGGGTCGATCAATAATGGGCCGATGGACGGCCATTTTTTATTTTATTTTACTTTATTTATTTATTCATTTATTCTGCTGTGCCTTGCAGTGGTGATTACCGTATATTACCAAATAACCGCAGCTTTCCCTTCAAAAGCTGGGTGTATATTCTGATACATAACCGCCAGTTCCAAATAAATGTCGGGTCTAGATCATTTTTTTTTTAAATCAAGGAAGGAGACGTGACCTCTGACAAAGTACGACTTGAAATTCAAACTTTCTGTCTTAGAATATGCAGAGGAAAACTCGGGAGAAGCAGCTGCTAGACGTTTCTCTGTCAACCCCAAGAGAGTGAGAGATAAAACTGAGCTTCAGCGTCTGTCTGAGGAGGACAGCAGCAGAGCCAGGCTGTCTGCTGGAGGGAGGAAGAAGACTAGTGAGGAGCCTGAGATAAACATGCGGGAATGAGTTATCAGCGAACGGGCACGCCACGAGAGAGTGTCCCGCAAAATGATCAGGGTGATGGAGAAACAAATGTCCGCCACCGTGAGTGACAGCAGAGATGAGGAGTTTGCAGCGAGTGCTGGTTGGATAAATCGTTTCGCAGCGCAACCTCACACACACTGAGGTTGTGCTGCAACTGCAGCCCGTTCATAATAAGAAATCGTGTATAATAATATGCACACATTATGTGCATATTATTATACATGATTTTCACAATTTTCCAGCATAAAATTTGGGAAGGCTCAGCCTTCCCTAGCCTCCATTACCCGCCACCCATGCCAAGAAGGGGCCGTCAATGTTCCCGAGACACCTGGTGCTCTAAAGAACCTTGTTTACCAACACCTTCAGGGAAGAATTGACCCCCTTAACAACAGTGTGTGTTTTGGGCTGGACATTCTTTTGGAGGCAGTACAACTTGCAAGGCAGAGGTTTAATCAACATTAAAACCATAACCACCCAAATACTATATTGTACATTTCTAGCTCAAGCATATTTTCACATATTATTCTTCACTGATGTATACATCTTACTGCTTGATATACCATTTCTCTATGTGTTTGGTGTATTCCTTGAATGTGGCTATATACCCAACCAATGTATGCTGTACTGAGATAAGTAGTTGCAATTCTTTTGCACAAACATAATTAATGACCACCCATTTTGTTACTCAATTCTTGTTTATGCCATACTTGAAATGCAGCACTTTGCTCATTTAGTTTGCGTCAGGCCTTCCCCCTCTCCTACCTTGGTAGTCCAAATAGAGTACTAATTTCCATAAAATTCTTTGTAGTTATATACATTGAAGTAATGATGATGTAGTATTAGTAATCTATTTGTTTCTGACTCCAATATAAAACATGCCTCAAGCCTCACTACTGCTGTTTGTACTGTGGCAATAAATGTCTTGAATGGTAAAAACGGTGGTCTCACATTCTTACAGATGCACCCATGGTGTTGTTGAAATTTCTGCAAACCATTCAAACTACTATCCTGCAACCCCAGTCATATTCTGAGTAGAGTTGTCACGATACCAAAATGAGTAACCACGATACTATACCAGACAAAGTATCACGGTTCCGGGTATTATCGCGATACTGCAGCCTTTTTTTATTATCATTATTTTTATGAACTGCAATGTATTTGTACATTAAATACTTATTATTACTTATAATGTTGTTTGGTGCATGATAAACATAATACTAGTGAAGCATGAATTAGACTGAAACAAATACTTTTATGAATAACATTTATTAAAAAGTTAAAATAAAAAATAAAAAAAAGGTATGGTCTTGGCCATGGGTTGCTTCCCTTTTGGGTTGGATGGC
>CAEMYA010000070.1:10323-20495 GCA_903131615.1 Diplodus sargus
GACATTGATTGCATGAGATAAAGTTGTCTGTATGAGTTTATAAATGGCAGCCCGTGCCCTTATGTAGTGTATATTCTATTATATACTATTTCTTATCAAACTGTGATAAATGTGATTAAATTCAGTGTATATATACGTCGGCCATATGTTGCCACCCCTCAAAAATTTCTGCCCCCCTCTTGCCACCCCATAAATATTTTTCTAGGCAAAGCCTTGCCAAAAAGTGACTGCCCCTGTAACTCAGGAGTGCAAAGGGCAATATTCACATACTTTTCTGGAGTGATAATAGAGGGTAACAGGTGTATGTACAGTGAATTTGGTCAGTGTCACCCTTTGCACTCCTGAGTTACAGGGGGCAGTCATTTTTTGGCAAGGCCTTGACATACTGTGTGACGTTTTTTTTTTTCGTGTTGGCAAGTAGACGTGTAATAAGCGGGATAATATATAGAACGGCGGTCATTATCGGAAAAAATAAGTCCCGACAGGAAGGATCATGACCACCGTTCTATATATAATGACCGCCGTTCTATACATCATCCCTTACTTAACCGATAATATTTAAATGCTCTATTGAGTGTCTGTGACCCATTCAAAAGTACCGTGTGTGATCTCCTCAGACCGCCGCGCGTCGCATCTTCTCGCTGCCATCATGGAGGGCAAAGTTTGCTGTGATGGTCCTCCATCATCTGACCCTGGATGTTTGCTTCGCAAGTGCTACTGCATTGTACTGGTACTGCTTGAATATTTCAGTGCTGTAGCGCATAGTTTGCAAACAACCTCATCTCCTTTTCGGTCGAAATTGTCCCACACAGAACTCCTTTTTGCTCGCTTCATTTCTGCTGTGAAGTGGGCTGTGGCGGAAAGCACGTAAAGGCACGTGTGGCACGCGTCGACGCGCTCCCATGAGTTGATTGACAAGGAGCTAAAAAAATTGTTTAACCGATAGTATTAATCGGTCAAAGTTCCTGTTACCGGTTAACCATGTGCATCCCTAGTTTACAGCTGAGGTAATCTGGCATGTAACTGGACCTTTATGCAGAATTTGGTTAGCTTTCACCCAAGGTCCAGTCCAAGCTATCTGTTTTCATTTCATTTAGAGGCTTGCTGTGATGCCACCATCAGGACAATTGTCTTGTGTTTCATGTTGAGGACATCTGACATTTTGATCTGTCATTATTGCTGGGTCTCGAACCCATAACCTCTGACACCAAGAACCAGCTCCAAACTCACTGAGCTAATTGGCTGGAAACGAGACCTGCTGTGTAGCTTCAGTTGTCAGCTGTCTGTCCGAGCAGTTGTTATCAAGGCAGATTTCAAAAATGGTCAAAATGTCAGAAATTCTGTTACCTGAACAAAAATCTGATGATACATAAATTGCATCTTGACAGCATGGAAATGTTGGTGATTAGTTTTTAACTCAAAGTGTTTTGCTTCATAAGAGAAAATCTGATGTTTAAAAAATGCCACACTTACGTTGACTCCAGTTGTTCCCATGAGAGCAGAATTCAAAATGTTCTCAAAAATTCTGATATTTGCCAAACTTCAACAACCATGACTCCAAAATATTCTCTTTTTTTTTTTCAGGAAGATTGAAAATGTATTTAGCAAGAATTTGATAGTGTATGTTTACAGTACTGTTTACAGTCAAACATTTTGATGCACTGTAGGCTTAACTTTTGATCAATCAAAAATCTGAGAAACAAGTTTTGTGGAGGACGGTCTGAAGATGCTCTCTCGCAAGTTTGGTGACAATTGGTTTTATAAGTTTTACAGGTTTTGAAAAAAACTGAGTGATGAACTTCATAATTTGTAATGAGTTTAAGTGGACTAAAGTTTCAGCAGTATTGGGGCTACAGTTTGGTGAAAGTTTCGAAACTGTAGCATGTACTGTTGATTTTGTAGGTATTTTTAAAGTTTATAAATTTAAACGCTTATTGTGCCCCCCCAGGAGGAATATTGACACGTCCTTGGAATTAAGTAAATCTGGCATGAGGCCGGACATTTCTGTAAAGTTTGGTGAGTTTTCGCCCATAGGAAGCATGACTTCCTTGGAAGAAAGAAGAAAGAAGAAAGAAATTATTCCTAGGAATATAATAGTGTCCTGGCAGCTTAGCTGCCCGGACCCTAAAAAAGAAAGAATTCCTAGGAATACAATAGGGTCTGCCCGGACCCTCATTAAAGTAAAGATCTGGAATGTGGTAGTCTACTTGGTATTGTTTAGGGATTCATAAAAACTGAAATAATTACATTAACTTTATCTTACAGTGACTCACTCTGTGAAGTATTTCTTCACTGGA
The DNA here is from genome assembly GCA_903131615.1 of Diplodus sargus. Classification (NCBI taxonomy): domain Eukaryota; kingdom Metazoa; phylum Chordata; class Actinopteri; order Spariformes; family Sparidae; genus Diplodus; species Diplodus sargus. The sequence goes on from CAEMYA010000070.1 coordinate 12,621, forward strand.
TCCTCCGGAGTCCCAAACTTCCCAGAGTTTGTGGCTGTTGGGATGGTTGATGAAGTTGAGACGTTTCACTATGACAGTAACACCAAGAAAGCAGAACCCAAACAGGACTGGATGAGCAGAGTCACAGAAGATGATCCTCAGTACTGGGAGTGGAACACTGCGAGCTTTTTGGGCTCTGAGCAGGCCTCCAAAGCCAACATTGAAGTTGCAAAGCAGCGCTTCAACCAAACTGGAGGTTTGTTTATTTTTCACTTTGTACTGAGAAAATGTTTATATTTATGTATGTTTTCATTTTTATTCTGTATGTTAGTAATAGGATGTTACCACACACACACACACACACACACACACACACTAAACTGTGTTGGAACTTTTCTTATCTAAAAACTCTGTCAGACTGAACAGAAACACCACTCAGACTGAGACTACTGGATGCTGCTGTACTACACTGATAGTGTTTCTGTCCATCCCATAATAACCAGCAGAGATCATTAACCCTTTATCTCCACTAGATTAGATCAGAGTGACTCTACTGAAGTGCCCACAGTGAGTTGGTCCATAATAACTCTACTGTAGGAAGCTGTTTATCACAACAGTTTAACAGCACACAGCTGATAGAGGAACATCACTGCCTGGTTTCTTAACCTACGGAGCAGGACTGTAAATGGGACACAGGCTGCTTCTGCTGGGTCCTCATATGAGAGGAGGAGCAGCATGTTTTAATACACCTGGCTGACAGGACGACCAGGTGACTGTCTCATTCAGATCAGAGGTTTAAAGAGTTTAACAGGACGACTCCACTGTGCTGAACACACTGTGTCCATCCCATAATATACAGGATATATAGTAGATCTACAGATTAGATCAGATTAACTCTACTTGACCACAGTTTAGTTGATCAACAGGAAAATTATTGGCAAACATTCTGACGATCAAATACTGATTTAAATATTTTACTAAACAAAGCTCACAAACATTTTCTAGTTCAAGTTTCTCAAATATGAGAATTTGCTGTTTTATATCGTTATAAATTAAATTCTGTTCAGTGTTCGGCACCGGGCCTCCAGGTGGGCTCAGCGCCCAGGAGGAAGAAACAGCAGAACAAGAGAGCGATACGAGTTGTTCCCGCTTCGGAAACAAACAAGGGCTGGTACAGCCGTTACTTCGTTGTTCCGTAGAAAGGTGGAGGCTCCGTCCTATTCTAGACTTGCGAGTGTTAAACAAATACCTACGAACTTGCAGGTTCAAAATGCTTACACTCAGACAGCTACTGAGCGCGATCAGACCGGGAGATTGATTTACAAGAATCGATCTGACAGACGCTTACTTTCATGTAGCGCTTCACCCGGACCACAGGCAGTTTCTAAGGTTTGCATTCGAGGGCACAGCCTACGAATACGTAGTTCTGCCGTTCGGCTTGTTGTCACTCGCCCCCCGAACATTCACAAAATGTGTCGAGGCGGCGTTGGCTACGCTCCGGGAGAAAGGCGTTCGCATATAAGCCTATCTGGACGATTGCGAGCTCCAGAGAGCGAGCAGGGGCTCAGTTGTCGCTGACCCTGTCGCACATCCAAACGCTGGACTTTTCAGTAAATCCACAGAAAAGCTCACTGATCCCGAGCCAACAGTTTTCTTTCCTCGGGTTGGAAACATGCTCCGTTTCGAGCCGAGCACGTCTGTCAGAGCACCGGGTGGCTGCGTTTCACCGCTGCCTCGCTCAATTTCAGTTGGGACGCAAACTGCGTTTCCGGACGATTTTACAGCTGACGGGCATGATGGCATCTATGATCGCCGTAGTGCCGCTCGGGCTGTTAAAGATGCGAGCGTTTCAACGCTGGACTCATTCTCTCCGGCTGTGCGCGCCGCGTCACCTCCAGAGGAGGCTGACGATAACTCCGTCTTGCGTGTCGGCTCTTCTCCCGTGGAGGGAACCCGGTTTATTACAACAAGGGGTCCCGTATAGGGAGGGTGTCATTTCGCAAGGTGGTGTCCACAGACGCATCCCTGAGGGGTTGGGGGGCTCTGTGCGAGGGCGCAGCGGTGAGAGGAGTTTGGACGCCAGCACAATGCAGGCTCCACATCAACCACCTGGAGCTATTGGCGACCCTTTTAGCTCTGAAGCATTTTCGTCCCGTTCTGACAGGCCATCATGTTCTGATCAGAACGGACAACACAACGGTGGTTTCCTATATAAACAAGCAGGGAGGGACACGCTCCCTCCCCCTAAAGCTGTCTCACTCTCTGTTGCTGTGGTGCAGTGCTCATTTTCTGTCTCTCAGAGCCACACATGTTCCAGGGCACTTGAATCTGGGACCGGACCTTCTCTCCAGGGGAGGTCCTTCTGTGAGGGAGTGGAGATTGCACCCACTGGTGGTGTCTCAGATGTGGGACCGCTTCGGCAGGGCAGAAGTGGATCTTTTTGCCTCCAGAGCAAATAGCCACTGCCCCCTGTTCTTTTCCATAACGGACCGCAGCGCCCCCCTGGGAATGGATGAGCTAGAGCACACATGGCCCAACACGCTGCTGTATGCATTTCCCCCGGTGGAAATGATTTTGTCTGTTCTGGAGAGGGTGCGCCAGCAGGGGCTCTCACTGATCCTGGCGGCTCCTCGCTGGCCGGCGAAGTCGTGGTACGCCGAGATAATCAGTCTGCTGGCAGCAAGGCCTTGGCAGCTCCCTCTCCGCAGGGACCTCCTCTCCCAGGCGGGAGGAGAGGTGATTTACCCACGCCCAGAGCTGTGACGACTACATGCCTACCTGTTGAGAGGTCCAATTTGATAGCTCAGGGTCTGCCCCCAAATGTGGTGGCAACGATCCAGAGTGCGAGGGCATCATCTACTCGGGGCCTATATGCCTACAAATGGCGGGCGTTTAAGCAGTGGTGTCAGGACCGAAATGTACTGCAGCTGGGCTCGGTGAAGAGCGGCTATCGAACTGGAGGATGAATGTGGCGGTGCACGTATATATATGCAGGCGGGGCCGCACATACGTCACCACAGGTCATCTGCCGTAAAGGCGTGAATAGAGGTGTCTTCAGTCAGGCCACGCGGGGGCGTGATATCCCATAATATATGTGTTGTACCTCGTTCCTCTCCTTCAGTGAACAGAAGTTATATTCATAACATTTCACTTCCATCCAGCCAATCACAGCAGGAGGTGTAGATCCTGGTGTTGTGGTGTCTGTGGATCAGTGTGTCTCTGTGGTGAAGATGTGATATCAGCTGATGATCGATGACTGAGCTGTGATCTCACTCTGGTTTAATGTCCTCTCTGTTTCTGTCTCAGGTGTCCACGTTGCCCAGCAGATGTACGGCTGTGAGTGGGATGATGAGACCAATGAGGTTAATGGATTTTTGCAGGATGGTTATGATGGAGAAGACTTTATTGTTTTTGACCTGAAGACAGAGACATGGATCGCTCCAAAACAACAGGCTGTCATCACCAAACACAAGTGGGATAATAACAAGGCTAAGACAGCACAGGAGAAGCAGTACTTCACCCAGCTTTGTCCTGAGTGGCTGAAGAAGTATGTGGACTATGGGAGGAGCGTTCTGCTGAGAACAGGTAGAATCACCTGACCTGATGTAGTTTAATGGACACAACAATCTTCATATTTCTCTTCTGTTTCTAACCAACAGTCACATCACAATTAATATAAACTGACATACAGAGACACACTTTGTCTCAGTTTACACACATTTGTCTTTTTTTTATTTTCTCTCTTCTGTGTTTATGTCCATCTCAGTCTCTCACTCCCCTTCTCCTCCCTTTCTCACTCTGTCTCTCCCTTCTTGTAACGTGTTCACATATTTTTTCTGTGTTACTAAAACATTTAAAATACATTCCATCAAACAGGAACAGTAATATTAATATACAGTAAGTAAGGGATAATGTATAGAACGGCGGTCATTATCGGGAAAATAAGTCCCGACAGGACGAATCAGACCCCTGTTTTGCGGGATTTTTTTTTTTTTTGCAGGTTTTTTTGTTTTGCCAACAAAAAAACTACAGTGTGTCTTTTTACAATTTATTTGTTACCGTTCACAGTGTTTTTCAGCAGAGAAATAGTTCGCCAAACCGATGCTGTTTCGCTTCTTCCTCTTCACTGCTTTCCTCTCTTTTTCTTTTCTTGACCAGTGACGACAACTCAGCCTTTTGCCAAGACTCGAAATCACCGTATTTTCCAAAAATATTGAAAGTTAATGTGAAACTCATCCGTACTAGTGGCATAGGAGTAGTTTTTTCCGATGTGAAGTAGACTACAGATCAGCTGACGTCGCTTAGCAACCGAAGACGCTGGGGTGATACGTGACCGGACCGCTTGCGGAGCAAAGATTTTAGAGCGCGGAGTGATACGAAATACGTGAATCAGAGGCAAAAAGGCCACTTTCCTTAACGACGGTCAGATATGCTTAGCAGCGGTCTGTTATACGAAAATAACAGACTGCCGAACGTTGAGAAGCCCCATTCAAGTGAATGGAGCATTCTGCAGCATTAAGAAGAGCCGTGTAATAAATATTAATAAAGAACCTGTAAACCGTCTCTCTTTCCTCTCCAGAGCTTCCCTCAGTGTCTCTCCTCCAGAAGACTCCCTCCTCTCCAGTCAGCTGCCTCGCTACAGGTTTCTACCCTCACAGAGCCTCACTGGTCTGGAGGAAAGATGGAGAGGAGCTTTATGAGGAGGTGGACCACGGAGAGATCCTCCCCAACCACGATGGAACCTTCCAGATGAGTGTTGACCTGAAGCTTTCATCAGTCACACCTGAAGACTGGACGAGGTACGACTGTGTGTTTCAGCTCTCTGGTGTGAAGGAGGACATCATCACCAAACTGGAGAAAGATCGGATCAGAACCAACGAAGGAAAGAGTGAGATCAAAAGTGTTGATGGTGAGAAACACATTTATTTTACTGTAACATTCCTGCAGTTCATGTGTTTATATGTGTGTTCAAGTTTTTGCTTCCTCGTATTGTTTTATTGTCAGTTTATTTAATCTAGAAGGCTCAGACTAACTTTAAACCAAAGCACATGTTCACCTCTAGAGTCTTAAAAGGACATCAGCAAATCTAATTGTCCACTTTTTAATTTTTTACTTTGATTAATACAGAACAGTGTCAATAATTAAACACACAAAATAAGTTTTTTCAGGACGCATTTTTGTTATTATTTTTAAATGAGTTGTTTACCACCTTTAAACTGTAAAAACTCTAACTGTGAGACTATTGTACCATCATTTTTTACCATTTTAGACCACATGTTGCCATTTTAATGTGTAACCACAGTTCAGAGATTACAGGCACTGTGTTGACTTCACTACTGGTAACTTTTGGAAGATGAGTAGATCATTTAAAAACTGTATGAATGTATGTATGTCTCAGAAATTCATTTAGAATAAAGTTTATTGGCTGAGTATGCTGACAGTCAAAAATGTGTTTTGATATGATTTTCATAAACTGTGTTGGTTTGTGTTTTGTATGATGGTTTTTGGCACAATGACAGACATACAACTTAACAAAGACAACAAAACTACATGAGGATAAAGAAACATAGATTCGTATTATGTACAGATACTATCAAATAACAGTCTGTTTACAGGATTTTGGTCTAGTTGGCAAACGGAGGTTCTCCTCTTTATCTGAACAGGTTTTTACTATTTTCTGTTGTTTTCTGCTCAACAGAGAAAGATAACACGACGGCCATCATCATCGCTGCAGTGGTTGTTATTGCTGTCGTCCTCATCGCTGTCATTGGATTCATGACTTACAAGAAGAAGAAAGGTGAGAGGCTCAAATAGAAAGATTGTGTATTTGTGTCTGTATTTTCCAAGTGAATCAGAATTTGTTTTAGACAACATTACATTTTAAGGCTCAGAGCCACAGTGTCATGATGATATGAGCAGAGAGGCCAACCTAATGTTTTAGTTAGATATTTATTTTTATTATTTAGATGATCCTTCACACCTGACTGACAACTTCATGACACTTAACAAACACTTTAATGTAGTTAACGGCTCACAGGTAGAGAGAGGAGTAGCTACGTTTTCTAACTGTTTGTGGAAAGTATTTTAGACTTTTGAAAACAAAATGAGATAAATGGAATATTGTGAATTCCTGTTAGAGTAATGTTTGTTTTTTCAGGGACAGTGGATTAATAAAGTTGTTTTGATAAAGTTGTTTTAATTTAATCTTCTAGAGCAGTTGAAGTGAGCTGTGTGCTCAGGACAAGAAACACGTGTGAAGGTTTATGTTGAGGAGCTGGTTTTTGATCCTACAATGACTTTATCTTAATGATGTAAGAAAGAAGTGAAAGGAAAAAAAGTTGAGGAAGATGATATTGTTGAACTAAAATAACTTGTCTTTGCTTTGTATTTCAGCCAACTGCACTTCATCCAGTGACAACAAGTCCAACAAATCCGAGCAGTCTGACCTGTCTGAGCCTGAGCAGAAGAAAACACTCCTACCAAACGCATAAACACAGTGAGTTGCTTCATATGGGACATGAATATTCACACCTGTTGTTATGTAAAGCTGCACTGAAGTCTGTGTAAAGGAAACTTCAGTGATTGTTTCTTTATTCACTGTGAAACTTCTGTGGCGCTTTGTAAAGAAAATGTTTGACTTTTAATTGATTTTCCACAACAAACATGACACTTTTTGATATGAAGTAAACTGAGATCAGTTTGAAGTTAAAGTCACACTTTCAGAAACCTTCACATCAGCAGGTCAGAAACATAAGAGGTAAATACTTGTTATTATATTGTTTTCTTTCTGTCTCTTCAGGTTTCTGGATGGATTCTGCACTGGAACAGTCGATGCTGTGGTCGTCTCTCTGTGTTCCTCCTGGTGATGAACCTCCCTCCTCCTCTCTCCCACTGCTCACTGGGATTGACTCCAGTCCTCCTCCTCTCTCCCACTGCTCACTGGGATCGACTCCAGTCCTCCTCCTCTCTCCCACTGCTCGCTGGGATTGACTCCAGTCCTCCTCCTCTCTCCCACTGCTCACTGGGATTGACTCCAGTCCTCCTCCTCTCTCTGCTCACTGGGATTGACTCCAGTCCTCCTCCTCCCTCCCACTGCTCACTGGGATTGACTCCAGTCCTCCTCCTCTCTCCCACTGCTCACTGGGATTGACTCCAGTCCTCCTCCTCTCTCTGCAGGAGGAGCAGGATAAGAACTGTATGGAGGGAGTTTAGTATCACTGTGGGGAGATTTCATGATTTGAATGTAATTCGTTGAACAGATATTTCAGTCTGGTTAATGCTACATCTCTAAATGTCACCCTGTGATCACACACATACACAACATATACTGTAAGCATCAGAACCAAATTTATTTTTTAGTAAATAGTTTGTTTGTATATTTTTTTAAAACTGAGAGAAGATTTTTTTTTTATTTCAACCTGGCTGAAGCAAATTATTTAGGTTTTTCTTAATTAATCTGGAGTTTTTTGCTGTTTTGTGTTTAATAAAATCTCTTTTGATCTGTTTTGACACATTATTAGATTTTAATTATCGCTGATTTTCTAAAAGGGTTGTGGACTGTTTTCTTGTCTTCCTGCTAGCATTTCATGACAAGGGACGTTTTTCTCTCTTAGTTTGTACACACAAAAAAATTGAGCAGCGAGTCCTGAAAATGGTTTGAGTCTTTTCACGTGTCCTGACATGAGAAATGTACTCATCTAAACTAACCACGAGCTAATGTTGCAGTAAAAAAAACAAAAACAAGAGAGACGTGGCATGAGCAAAAAATATGTTGATCAGCTTTTGTCAGTCAGCTCAGAAAGCTGCTCTCAGCCGGCTGAAGACACAAATCAGGAGGCTACGTTACAGCTAACAGACTCACCAAGAGGCAGATAGTGTCAGTGAAGAAGCTGTGAG
>CAEMYA010000070.1:20519-43646 GCA_903131615.1 Diplodus sargus
CTGATATGAGTACAGTAGATTTGTGGAGGGCCCGTTCACTGGACCTGTTCAGAGGTCCAGCAGCTGGTTCTGTGTGCAGGCCTGCATAAATCTGTCTGTCACGGCTGTTTATGTCCTTTATTTGACTGTTGTTCAGTTCTTTCTCATCAGATTTCAACACTTCATCAAGCAGTTCTGATGGTTCTTCTACAGGAAGTCTCAACAACACACCATTGATCAAAGGTAACTAATGTCTCTGCTGTCTGAATCACCACCTGTATGATGGACTGTTTGTGTTACTTTTTTGCACGTTTCATTTATGAATATTTGTGTATTTGTCCAGACAGAAGTGAGTGACAGTTTGAAGAGGAGGCTGAACTCCACTCTGTAAGACCTCTGTGACACTGAACTTTGTTCTCCAAGAGAAAGTTTCTGCTTTGTGAGAGAATGAAACATGTTTTACTGCAGTAAAGACACAAACTGTGATCCAAACACACACAAAAGAGTCACAACACCAACAAAACAGGTTGAATATCATTTACATGTGTTTGGTCAGAAAGCTTTACAGTGAACTCACTTAAAAATGACTCCAGTCAGTTATCATGTGTGGATAAAATATAAATCAGAAGATAATCGTATCATCTGTGGCTGTAAGCTGTTTATTTAAGTTTCTTCCAAATGTTTTTTGTCTTAAATTTCCCTCAAACTTTCTTTTATTGGCTCATATTTATTTGTCAGTTTTCTTTGAGATGTTCAATCATTACAGTTGACTGTATAGAGTGTAACACTCCCATTTTTACTAGAACTTGAACATCTGAGTGTTTCATTAATGAATAAAGTGCTTCTGAAACAGTTAAAAGTTTTCTGTTTACTTGTTGTTTGTTGGAGGTTCACAGTTGTTTCATAAGATAAAGATTTCAGGAAGCAGTGAGGCTGTTTGTTGAAACTAAATACAGTTTAATTAATTTTATCTTATTGTCTTTAATTTGATGAATACTTTTGGTCAGAGTCATTAATAATCCAGATGTTCTGACAGACTGACACCAGCAGAAAGTCAGGTGACATCCTCAGGTGGTTTCCCATCAGCAGTTCAGGAGCAGATACATGGTTCCTCCACAGGGGGCGCTGTCACACTGCTGACACCTCTGTACAGGTGAGCTCAGTGATAAACTCAGGTATTGATCAGCAGCGATCAGGAAGAGCCTCTGTCAACCAGAGCTCAAGCCTCAATGTCACCAACAATAGAAACTGTCCAGATAAAAGCTGCGACACGTGTTGTTTTCTCTGTGTGATAATCATGAATAATATTGTCTCAGCTGAAGAAGTGACAACAAAACATCTGAGTTTCATTTATTAACTTCAATAACCTTTTATAAAGAGCTTCAAGAACATTAAACGAGCAGTGAAACAGAGTGTAAACGTGCCAAAGCGTGAGCACAATGAAAAAAACAAGCATCAGGTGTTCAAACATCAACAGTGGTGTTACATTTCTGTGGTCGGAGCAGTTTTCAGCGTCCACAGCTCCAAATCAGCTCAGAGGCGTCGAGGCTGAAGGACAGAGCTGAGCTGATCTGAGGTCTGTGCTGAAGAAGCTCTCTGACTCTCTTTCTGCTTTCACTTTGATTTCTCTGCTTCTTGTTTCCACCTCAGAGTAAAAACACTGAGGTCAGATGTTGTTTCATCACATCTCTCATGTGTTTTATTATTATATCGTCTGTCCTGATTGTGATTCAGTGAGTCTGCCTGAACTGAGACACACTGACACATGAATAAAATACTGAATCTGGACTTGTTAAAGGATATAAGATGTTCCCCTCCGTCTCATTGATCTGCACACAGATGTGATTAACACAGCAGATAATGACAGTGTGTACTGCTGCACATCAGCTGCAGGTTTGACCCACTGGGGGGCGCTCCTCCCCACATTTACTCACTGTAACATCAAGAAAACCTCATTTTAATGTGTTGTGTGTTGCTGATATATTGATCAGGACTGTTTTCAGTCCCAGGTTCAGCCTCACAGAGCAGAAGAACAATCAGACACTCCTGCATCCACACAGACTCCAGAGTGTGTGAGCTGTAGCTGACAGTGACCTCTGACCTCCCAGAACATTCACACATTTCTACACATTACATCACATCCAGCTACAGAACATGAGCCGAGATGTGAGCAGCAGGAGGTTTAATCCTCCTTCATATGCGAACAAAGCTGAGACACTAAAATAAAACCCCGCATGTCTCCTCATCCTCTCACACAGGATACAAGATCATTTTACTTTCGCTTTGCAACCTCAGTGGGTCAGTTTTACCCAGTTATAAGTGACGTCAATGCTCAGGCTGAATTCTCATTGGCTCATATGGAGGTTGATGCGAACTCCTCTGTCTGTTGTCCCCTCATTTCATCCCTGGAGCTCGAAGAGGAGTGAGCAGATTCAGCCTATCTGTGATTGAAGAATATATATATATATTTTTTTTTATCAAAGCTTCAGAAACGACAGTTCACCATGAAGATCCTGGTTTTTCTGGCTCTCCTGGGAACAGGTCTACATGACGCGGCGGCAGGTGAGTTCACATTATTTTAAATCAGCTGGTTGTAAAAGAAAAAATGTTTCATGTCTTTATGTTCTGTAAATATTAATTGAAAGTTTGTTTGATAGTCTATTATTTTATGTTAGAAGAGAAGTCCACAGTCTGTCTCTGAACATGGATGTTAAAAAGTGTATTCGTCTGTTTTCTTTTCTCTATTTCGGACAATATTTTAATTAATCTGATCGATCTTAATGTTAAAATGTCAGCAGAACTACGCAGCATAAACAGTCCAACACTCAGATAAATAAAGAAAAGAGGAGAAAACATCAGAACAAGACGGTAAAACAAAGATTGTCTAAAACTATATTTAGTGCGCTGATCAGTTTTAATCTGAGTTGTTCATGAAAGTTTTATATAAAAATCATGACTGTTTTAGAAATTATGAACATGTTTTATAGTATTTTAATTCACGAGTTATAATTAACATATTTTATTGATACACGTCACTGGATTTTGAATTTTGTAATCAATCACAATCACAGTCTGCTCTGAAAAAGTATTTAAATAATAATATATATTTTAAATTCGATAAAAAGGTTGGTTGGGTCCAGTCACATCACACTGGTAGCTAATACATTTATTGTGTAAATAACATGTTGTTTATTAGAGTCAGATCAATAAATCAGCCTCAGATTTATCTGCAGATATGAACTTATTGCAGATATGTTGGTATCTGTGTGTGTCGGCTGATGAGTAACAAGAAACTGACGAACAGAAAATGTCAAACAGAGTCTTTATTACAAAGTTTGTCCACCAGAGAGCGATGAAGAGTTTTTTCAAGTGAAATGTCCTGATCAGTAAGTGTGTCTCGGTCACTGAAACAAACTCTTCTTGTTTATGTTTCTACATTTAACAAAACATATGATATCTATTTAATAATTATCTTCAAGTTGTAAAAGTAGCATTACCCTCAAAATCCTGCATCTGTTCGTCAGAGAACAGTGAAGGATTCTGATATAGAGATTCTTTAATTGTAATTGTAAACAGTAAACTTCAGAAATCAGCATTAAAAATGAATAAATATCAATTCATGATGGAGGAATTTAAGAAAGTTAATAAGAATCTGCTTTTAATCCAGTGTTTTAATAGAAACTTGACAGAATTACGATATGAGATATAGAGAGATTATATAAGAGAAACTTCATAAATATAAAGCTGTGTCTGTTAACGTTTTTTATTAAATTTGTATAATTTGAAAGTGAAGAACACAAGGGACGTGCTCAGTTATTTATTGTCCTCGTTGGTTATTTATCAGAAACATAAATGAATTCTAAACAATTTGAAATTTCAAATCCTTAAAAAAACATAAAAATCAGTGATCACAAATTTACAACAGCAATAGAAAAAACACTTTTTTTCCCAAATCCCAACAGAGCATGAGTTTTACTTTTGTTTATTGAGATATCCCCCCAAGAAAGAAGAATGACTTCATTTCCTATTAGTGACATACCTACGTAACTGCATGACCGCAATGGTAGACGTGTTAAATTCATATGCACAATGATAAAACAGAATTATATTTCATAATACAAAGGCAAATATTTGTGCAGGAGAGGAAAATAAGCCCAAAGGGCTTATATAAAATCCTCCCCCTCAATACAAAAATCACTAAAACAGATTGACTAATAGAAAAAGAAAAGAGAAAGAAAAAGCAAAAAAGGGAAAGAAACAAAGAAAAGACACAATAAACTAATAAACAGAGAGTGAAAAACATCCATAAGATTACAAATTCATTTCAGTTATACTAGACATGAGTATTATTTTGCCTGGATAGAAGATACCTCACCAGACTAGTCCTAAACATTTTGTAGGATGATATAAGCTTAAGAGACCTATCTAAAGAGTTCCAGAGTCGAGGAATTTGACAAAAGATTTATGACTGGAGGTACGACACAGGGGTAAATGAAAATTCTTCAGACCTCTCACTGAATAAGAGTGAATATCTGATGATAACAAAAAAAACTTATGAAAAGTGCCTGGAATGTCTTGTTTGTAATGAATAAATTTAGACATAAACAGACATGTTTGAAGCATATTAATAGAAAAAATTGATAAAAGTTTAAATTTGCTAAATAAGGGTGCAGATGGCGCTTGATTGGTGGAATTTAAAATCATTCTCAAGAATCTTTTTTTAATTGAGAATAGCTGATTAAGGTATGAGGAATATAAAGCACCCCAAACAATGTTACAGTATGTCAAATATGGATAAATTAAACTATAATATAATGTCATAAGACATATTTGTGTTCCAGAATTACTTCAGGACAAAATGAACAGAAAAATTAAAGAGTTTCTGGAATTCTGTATTCATTGACAGCACAATAGAGATTATTAAGATGTCTTTAGTGTGCTAACCCTTCCTTTTTATTTGTGTGCAGGAAAGATTGATAAGTGATTTTATAAAGCTGTAATTCGGAAAACAACATTCAAATAAAGTTTTGTTTTGTTTCTTTCTTTCTTACAGTGACTCACTCGATGAAGTATATCTACACTGGGTCCTCTCAAGTTCCAAACTTCCCTGAGTTTGTGGTTGTTGGGATGGTTGATGACGTTCAGGTAAATTACTATGACAGTAACACCAGGAGGGTCAGACCCAAACAGGACTGGGTGGTCAATGCTGTGGATCCAGAGTTTTGGGACAGGAACACACAGATCTCCATGGGTGCCGAGCAGGCCTTCAAAGCCAACATTGAAATTGCAAAGCAGCGCTTCAACCAAACTGGAGGTTTGTTTATGTTTCACTTTTTACTAAAAAGGGTTGTTTATACTTTCCTTCTGTATTTTAGTAATAAGATGTTATCTCACACACACACACACACACACACACATTAAACTCTCTGATGGAGGATTTTCTTATCTAAACTCTCAGCCAGACTGAACAGAACCATCTCTCAGACTGAGACTACTGGATGCTGCTGTACTGCACTGATAGTGTTTCTGTCCATCCCATAATAACCAGCAGAGATCATTAACCCTTTATCTCCGCTAGATTAGATCAGAGTGACTCTACTGAAGTGCCCACAGTGAGTTGGTCCATAATAACTCTACTGTAGGAACCTGTTTATCACAACAGTTTAACAGCACACAGCTGATAGAGGAACATCACTGCCTGGTTTCTTAACCTACGGAGCAGGACTGTAAATGGGACACAGGCTGCTTCTGCTGGGTCCTCATATGAGAGGAGGAGCAGCATGTTTTAATACACCTGGCTGACAGGACGACCAGGTGACTGTCTCATTCAGATCAGAGGTTTAAAGAGTTTAACAGGACGACTCCACTGTGCTGACCACACTGTGTCCATCCCATAATATACAGGACATATAGTAGATCTACAGATTAGATTAGATTAACTCTACTTGACCACAGTGTGTCTCTGTCATAATAAACACATGTTGTGCTGAAGTGATTAGTCAATTAATCGATTAGTTGATCAACAGGAAATTCATTGACAAACATTTTGACAATCAAATATTGATTTCAGTCTTTTACTGAACAAAACTCACAAACATTTTCTAGTTCAAGTTTCTCAAATATGAGAATTTGCTGCTTTTCTCTGTTTTATATCGTTATAAATTAAATTCTGTTCAGTGTCGGTCGGACAGAAGAAGATATTTAAAGATTTCACCTCCGACTCTGGAAACTTGTGATGGACATTTTCACTGTTGCTTCATATTTTACAGCATAAACGATTTATTGATTAACCAAAAAATAGTCGTTACATAATCAATAATGAGAAAATAAATTAGTTTGAATCCAAAATATGTAGTAAAAACAGATTAGATAACTTTAAATCTACTGTACTGACACACAGTCTGTCCATCCCATAATATAGAAGAAGTATTTAGAAGATTTCTAATTTGGCTCTGAGAACTTGTGATGGACTTTTTTCACCATTTTCTGACTTTTAACAGAGTAAATGATTTATTGATTAGCCAAAAAATAATCATTACATAATCAATAATGACAAGAAAAATCAGTTTCAGCCATAAATATGTAGTAAAATACAGATTATATTACATTAACTCTACTGTACTGATACACAGTCTGTCCATCCCATAATATATAAAGACATTTGATGATTTCACGTTTGGCTCTGAGAACTTGTGAAGAACATTTTTCACAATTTTTCCACTTTTCAAAATAAATAAATGGTTAATCAATTCATCAAACGATAATTAACAATGAACAGAATCATTAATTTCATCCTAAATATAAAGTAGAACTACAGATTATATTATATTAACTCCACTGTACTGACACACAGTCTGTCCATCCCATAATATAGAAGAAGACATTTAAAGATTTCACCTTTTGGCTCTGAGAACTTGTGATGGACTTTTTTCATAATTTCCTCACTTTTTAAAATAAGTAAATGTTAATCAATTAATCATAAAAGAATAAATAATGAGGAGAAGAATTAATTTCAGTGTTGAATATAAAGTATAACTCCAGATTAGATCAGATGAACTCTACTGTACTGACCACAGTGTGTTGGTCCGTCACATCAGCAGCATCAAACCAACATCTGCAGGTGGAAACAGCTGTTGGTTGTATTGAGTGATTGACTGATGGATGGACCAATCAGGACACACAGACTGCCTCCCAGTCTCCATCATGGTCCTGATGGTGTTGGCCTCATCCTGACCAGTTGTAGTAACACAGAGCTGAACAGGACACACTGTCCTGGCTGAGCAGCTGGAGTCTAGAGACTCATCCTGGACTGAAACTCTCCTTCAGTGAAGCTTCTAGAGCAGCTTCAGGACAGTCGAGTCTGTAGTTTCTCACAGGAGGAGGATGTTGTTGGACTGATCCACTGGCTGCAGGGTCTCAGTGGGTCTAATGTTCAGTCCAGGATCAGGTTTAATCTGCTGGTCAGGACTCCATCTCACTGTGTGTGTGTGTGTGTGTGTGTGTGTGTGTGTGTGTGTGTGTTGACATGAAGCCACTCCACCTTCAACAGTGGAGATAAACTGCTGGTCTCAGTGGAGTCAGTGTGTCTCTGTGGTGAAACATAGGATATGAACTGTGTCAGGATCTCACTCTGTTTCCCAGCAGCCTCTCTGTCTCTCTCTGAAGACGTCCACACTGTCCAGATGATGATTGGCTGTGAGCGGCTTCCATCCAGCCAATCACAGCAGGAGGTGTAGATCCTGGTGTTCTGGTGTCTGTGGATCAGTGTGTCTCTGTGGTGAAGATGTGATATCAGCTGATGATCGATGACTGAGCTGTGATCTCACTCTGGTTTAATGTCCTCTCTGTTTCTCTCTCAGGTGTCCACATTGTCCAGCAGATGTACGGCTGTGAGTGGGATGATGAGACTGGAGAAGTCAATGCTTTTAGGCAGTTTGGTTATGATGGAGAAGACTTCATAGCATTGGACCTGAAGACGCTGACATACATCGCTCCAAAACAACAGGCTGTCATCACCAAACAAAAGTGGGATAATGACAAAGGTCATATTGGATTCATAAAGCAGTACTACACCCATGACTGCGTTGACTGGCTGAAGAAGTATGTGGACTATGGGAGGAGCGTTCTGCTGAGAACAGGTAGGATCACATGACCTGATGTAGTTTAATGGACACAACAATCTTCATATTTCTCTTCTGTTTCTAACCAACAGTCACATCACAATAAATATAAACCAACATACAGAGACATACTTTGTCTCACTTCACAAACATTTCTCTTTCTTTTATTTTCTCTCTTACCTCTTCGTCTCTTTGCCTCCCTCTTTTTTATCTTAATTTTCTTGCGTCTCTGTCTTTCTCACACTGTCCTTCTCAGGGAGAAACAGGAATGATAATATTAACATACAGTAAAAATGGTCTTTCCTCTCCAGAGCTTCCCTCAGTGTCTCTCCTCCAGAAGACTCCCTCCTCTCCAGTCAGCTGCCTCGCTACAGGTTTCTACCCTCACAGAGCCTCACTCGTCTGGAGGAAAGATGGAGAGGAGCTTCATGAGGACGTGGACCACGGAGAGATCCTCCCCAACCACGATGGAACCTTCCAGATGAGTGTTGACCTGAAGCTTTCATCAGTCAAACCTGAAGACTGGACGAGGTACGACTGTGTGTTTCAGCTCGCTGGTGTGAAGGAGGACAAAGTCACCAAACTGGACAAAGCAGTGATCATAACCAACGAAGGAAAGACTGGAATCAGTGATGATGGTGAGAAACACATTTATGTTACTGTAACAGTCCTGCAGTTCATGTATTTCTATGAGTGCTGGAAGTTTTGTTTCCTTGTGTTGTTTTATTGTCAGTTTCTTTCACCTAGAAGACTGTGACTAACATAAAACCACAGCACATGTTCACCTCTGGACTCTTAAAGGATACTATTTAATCTTTGACTTAGATTAATACAGAACAATGTTAATAATGAAACATGCAAAATAAGGTTTTCAAGTTACATTTTATGTTCTGAATAATCAGCTGTTTACCACCATTCAAATCTATTGTAGCTTATAAAAACTGCAACTGTGAGACTATTGTACTGTCATTTTATAACATTTCCATGTAACCATTTTAATTTGATTATAGGCACTGTGTTGACTTCATTACTGGTCAGTTAAGAAGATGAGCGTATTATTTTAAACTGGATGAATGTGTGCATGTATCAGAAAATCAGTTTAAGTTTATTTACAGTCAAAAAGAAGTTTGATTTTGACAGTCAGACGCTGTCATTGCGCTAAAACCATCTAATGAGACAAACCGACACAGACATACAATAAAACAAAGTTAACAAAGCTAGTTGAAGAAGTACAGATAAAATTTTAAATAAACACAAACAAACACAGTGTCTGTCTACAGGTTGGATGTCAGGTTTGCAAATCGACGTTCTCCTCTAACCTGCTTCATCTGAACAGGCTGAGACTCTTTCTTGTTTTCTACTCAACAGAGAATTCCATTAACTTGACTGCCATCATCATCGCTGTAGTGGTCGTTCTCGCTCTCGTCAGCGCTGGGATTGGATTCTTCATTTATAAGAAGAAGAGCGGTGAGAGAACAAAACAGAAACAGTTTCTTTTTTCATCATTTTTATTTAAACTTTGAGAGGATGCTTTTATAGCAAACATTTCTAAACAGTAACAAAATATTTTACAACCAACAGTTAAAACTTTAAGGCTCATAGCCACAGTTTCATTACAGTATGATTATATTACAATGATGAAGAAGAAATAATAGAAGATCTAAAAAAAGAAGTCTGGCATTTTAAACTTTAATTCTCGAATAATTTGTAACTAATTTTTATTTCAGACAAACGCCCTCCATCTCGTAAGTATCACTTGTTTTTATTATATTTCCTCTGATCTGACACTGAGATTTAAGAGTTTCTTGATTTTGTGCTGATGAACTTTTCTTCCAGTTTTCGCTGTTTGTAAAAAAAAACAGCAGGATTTAGGCTAACATTGTGTTTCTGACCTTACAGCTGTGAGTGACACTGAGGTGCAGCAACTAAGGGAGCAAAGCTAAACGACAAACACACCAACCTGAACACAGTGAGTTGCTTCATATTGGACATTAATTCAGACACATGTTGTTAAACAAAGCTGCACTAAAACTATGTGTAAAATAACTTTCTGAGACTGTTTATTTACTGAAACATTTATTTGACACTTTGTCGTTATAACGAAAATCTTTGACTTTCAATTGATTTTCCACAACAAAGATGAAACTGGTAAATATAAAGTTCATAGAAGACGAAGAAACCTTCACATCAGCAGTTCAGATGAAGTGTAATATTAAAAACATTAGAAAAACAGTGACACCATTTTGTTGATGAACCAAATTTAAACAAATGACTTTACTTCAGAAACATAACAGGCAAATACGTTGGAACTAAATCTTAACACTCTAATGACTGAATTGTGTATATTTTTTGTCGGAATGATTCAGTAAATATGTGGATTTGTTGTGAAATTTTCTTTTAATTATTTCTTTTTTGTAATGTTTTTCCTTTTGTCTCTTTAGGTTTATGGGGAAATTCTGCACTGAAACAAGAAGTGATGTCACCGCCTTCCTCTCCATAAACTGGGAATTCATTGGATATTCATAAAGATATAAATTGAATCAGAGTTGGAAATCTATCAGTAGATACTTTGATTGGAATACAAAGAGGCCAAAAATCATTTGGCAAATGTTTTGAAAATACCATTAATATAAATGGTGCTAATAATTTTGATCATTTGGTTTCAAATAAAAAGTTGAATTTCTACTGAAAAAACTCAGATGTTGACAAATCAAATAAAGATATATTAAAGATAAATCATCACTGCTCTCTCCATGCATACATAATCAATTTGAAGATTTCTGTTTATCTCATATTTTAAAAGAAATACAGTTTAATACCTCCGGTGTTGGGGTTTTCTGGGAAAATCAATATTGGTGATACAAATTTAAATGTAAATATTCGCACACATCCCAGAACATGTGTTCATATTTTCATATATATTAAACTACTTGTGCCTGGCAATATGATATAAACCTTGAGAAGACACATATTTGTCAACCAGCAGAGAATTGTCTTTACTATTTATACTAAAAAAGGCCATTGTTTCGCTCTCTGGTTGCATCAGATCACTGGAGGCAAAAGAACAAATCAATCAGCAACATCCAAAAACATGCTACGAAAAATGTACATCCTAAATTAATCTGTAGGTGTAAATGGTTGTTTATCAGTTTTACTCCTGGTGACTCCAGTCTGCTGTGAGGCTCAGCAGGATGCATTGGACAGGAAAAGGAACATGTTTTTTATAACTATGGGGAATTCTTACAAATTTAAATTAATTTGATCTGGTTAAGACAACATGTCTAAATGGTTTCCTGTTTTAATTTCCAGAAAATGCACATTATGATATATACAACAGCATGAAATTACATAAACAATGATAGGTTGTATCAATGTTGCCAGCCCAAATTTATTTTCCAGCTGTGTAAATATGTTGCCTGTTTATTTCATTATGAGTGATTCAGACCAGGCTTGTGGGGCCTATTGGGCCAGGATGAATAATTTATGCCTGAGTTTTTTTCTTTATTAGTGAGAAGTATGTTGTTTTTTGCTTCTTAAATCTCTTTGAATCAGTTTTGAAATATGTAATAAATTCTTTTTTTTTACTGATTTTCTAAAAGGGTTGCAGGCTATTTTAAGCATCTCAGCACACTGATGGAGAAATACTTTTGCTCATTTTGGTTTTGTTAACACAGACTTTGAACAGCGATGCTCAAAATTGTTTCCTGTGTTTGGTTAAGTAAATGAATGTCAAATGAAGTTTTTTTTCTGCTGTTTCATTCTTTTTGCACTGTAATCTTGCTTTTCAATAAAGTCACAAAATTTCCAAATGTTTTTGTCCTTTTGTGCTTAAATATAAAGAACATTTTTACACATCTGTGAAAGAAGCATCAGTTAAATCAAAATAAGTTGCGTGTTCACTCACCAACAAATGACTTTGACCTGGAGGTATCAAAGTTAAAAAGCAGGAACAAGCTAATTATTTTGTCAAACCTGTGATTCTTTATAGATAACAAGGTTGAATTTTAGTTTTCACATGAAAAACATGACAGAGATGATTTTCATAGTTGGACACCCTTTTTGTAAAATCATTCTGCATTGCTTTGTTGCTTCCTTTAACCAGAAAAGTCTTAAAATATTTTATCATAAAATTACAGAAACATAGAGGGAAAATAATACTGTTTTAAACTACTGATTAATGTATCAAGTGTGTGTGTAGTTTTCTGTGTTCAGGATTTGACAGATTCACTCAGCTCACATTCACACTGTGTGGTCATTTGGTTTTCCCCTTAATAAACCTGTTGCACTGAAATCTGCCTGGCAACTGATGTCGTAACAGTGGCTCCTCCAAATAAGCTCTTTCTTCAGTCTTTGTGTAAAAAGATGTCATGTGCTGCTGGTTAATGATACTGCATAAAAAACCACTAAGAGATGTACTTACCAACTATTAATCCTGTAGCTAACAAAGCTTTGGTGATGTTTTGTAAGTATTTTTAAGTCATGTTACCAAAAACATCCTTAGAAATTTACAGAACTGAACCGATGGCCTTTTGATACCAGCAAAGTATTTATTGATAGATCAGATGAAGATTTGACAGGAAACAGGATGAGAGATGGGGAGTGACAAGCAGCAAAGGGACTCAGGCCGGGAGTCAAACTGGCTGCAGTGAGGACAAAGCCTCTGTACATGGGACGCCCGCTCTACCCACTGAGCTAAATGGTGCCCTGGCCCTATAAATGAAGACCAATAGTTCTGCGTGGTTAAGGATGACATCACAGCTCAGTTTCATATTCTATTTGAAATGTTGTTCATCATGTTGTATCACCATCTGATATTTGAGCTATAAATGTATAATAAACCATACAAACAAATACAAAGACTATTCACATTAAGTGATATCACCCAGTTTCTTCATGTTTGTAAAACATCCTGTGACACCAGTTACCAGTAACACTGAAGAGCTTTCGACGTCTCACCCAACAGGTTTGGACAGATTGCTGTCGTTTTGCCATCTGGACAAAAGGTTTGGCACATCCTGTATGATTATGGTCACATTTATGAAGACACCCAGAAATAATAAAAATATTCTGTAACAATCGGGTGATGTGATCTTCAATGTGTCCTCTAATGATCAATAAGAAAACTGTACTTTTGTATTTACAAAAACTAAAACAAAGACTTACCCAGCATTGAAAATGTGTAATGACACAATCACACAAGTGAACAATATTATCCACATGTCAACATAATTTTTGAGTGGCTGGAAATATCTTACTTTGTTCAAAAAAGATGTAATTCTTCTCATTTCAGTGACATACTTCACTTGTATGAATGTTTTATCCGACACTTTATGTCAAAATGTAACATCATTTATCAGTTCAGGTAAATAACTACAGGACCGAGCAGTGAGATGAACAACAGTCTTTATTTGGATCTCTGTGTTGTAAGATCTTTACAGGATGTCAACAAACCACAAATTACCACACTGAACCATGTAGAGTATCAACGTTACATAATACAACGAACAATAACCAAACAAACATCTGAACAACTTAACAATGACAAATATATCCTGCAAAGTTCAGGTTCATATGTAGCTCACTCGTTTTCATTCCAAAATCAGACACAGACCTTCTCTGATCCCTACACTGTGAGACAAAAAGATTCATTCATTTCACAAATGTGCACTATTTGAATATACTTATAAGAAAATATATTGAAATAGTGGACAAAAAAAGTTACATCACTTTGGAAAGACACAAATCATTGGACCATGTTCAGAGAGCTGAGGCTGACGGGTCAGAATCAGAACATTCCCTTCCTGTAGCGGTGGATCAGCTCTGACACGTCTTCCTTACACACCTTTATCCAGCCGTCCTCCTGCATGTGGTACACTGAGACAAACACACAAACAAAACACAGACATGAACACACAAATACACACAGTCTTTGCTCAATCTATTTATTTGTTGTGCATGTTGTGTTTTTATTTCAATGTTTGAGACATGGCACTAAATTAAAGCAGAGAGAGAAAGAGACATGAAGTGGTTTATCCCAAAGCCCAGTTTAGTTTTTCTTTGTTTTGTTGTTTTGATTAAACTCTTTACTTTGTTTATTTTTTTGTCTATTTTGTGCACTTGTCACAGAGACATGCGTGGTTTGTTGTTGTCAGAGAGGCTGTATGTGTTAAGATTATAATGTTGATTGTTTTTTGGGATTATTTCATTTTATTATCGTTACTTTTATTTATGTATTTATTTTGATTGAATGTCTGTTAATTTCGATGTTCTAAGGACCCGCTTGACAGATGAACAGCTAGAGGATCACCACATTAATACAAATTATCCTGAGGGAGACGTGAATGTCTCAACCAAATTTCATGACAATCCACCTGAAACTTGTTGCAATATTTCAATAAAACATAAATGTTAGCATCATGATGGTGCTTTAGGACAAGTCATGTAGGATTCGTCCTATGGGAACATCTGCAAAAATGCACTGACTGATCAGCTGTTCTGACTAACAATTACTGGTGTGACCAAACATAATATTTTAGAGAAAGATACAAGAAATAAACTACACTCACTGTTCACCACTCCTCCAGAGTAAGCATCCCTGTGTGTAGCGTGAGCGATGCCCCGACGGCCGAGCTCGTACGCCTCCTCCACCGTCATGTCTTCCCGGTAACCGCTGTCCACCACACCGTAGGCGTAACTGTTACCACAGCCGGTGGAGAACATACGACCAGACAGACGCGTCCCGTTATCGTCCACGTAGTACAGACCAGGACCCTGGTGGGGAACACGGTCATTATACAGTCAGCAGGAAACTAATCATTGTTTTCACAAGGCACCGTTGTGATAATAATATAACACTGCTTTCAGATGAGGGTGTGACATTACTACTGTCTTTTTTGGCAATATTTCACATTTAATGAGCTGCTCCATCCTTTAGTGTACACATTCATCTTTTAATTGTCTACCTGACAAGTTGAAGGAGTTTTTCTTTACTGTGTACATTTTGAGATGCATCACATTACTTTTGACTATGATGAAGGTCATAATAACACACGTAAAATGATTTCTGGTCCCCCAACACACTCACAGCTCACCTCTTTGTCCCATCCACAGATCATGCTGCCCATTGAGAGGCCCATGCCTCTGTAACCCAGCATCATGTTGGACAGCAGCTTGGAGGCAGCAGCCACAGAGATCCTGTGGTTGTTCCTCAGCCTGTACAGCCTGGATTAAATAATAATTGAACAAGATATCAATCAATTCATATGGAAATCACTTAACAAATTAATCAACATGTTATGCAGGTCTCCCTAAACTTGTAGCCTGACAGCACTATAACAATACTGTATTTTTCTGTGTTGGAAGCCTCCTGGATTTATAAGAACACTGACTTCTGATACTTTATATTTAACTGAATTATATTTTGGTATTTTATGTATGATTTCATAAAAATCTGTGATAAAATGAGTGTAAAGTGCTGTGAATCTGCATCAGTTATTATTATCAAACAATTGTATTCTTATGTTTTAAAATTATGGTTTGATTAGTTATAGTAACTGGCCAATATGGAGTTTGAACCTAAGACCTCCTCACTGTTAAGTCACAGTGAACCTCTCAGCATCGCTCAAATAAAACAAACTATTTCACAGTGTGTCTCTAGTTTTTTCCTTCTGATTGATGATAAATCACTTGGATGTGCATCCAAATCCCCAACACAAATGCCTGCATGCAAAACATCACCAAACCCACAGATACAGGGATAAAAACAAAGCTGAATAATTTTTTTTTTAAATTGACGGACAATGGAGCCAGAATTCAAAACACTGCACTCGGACCTGCATTCTTTGGCCAGCAGTCTCTCCCAGTACTGGCAGTCTGCAGCGCTGCCCGACATGGTGCCAAGCAGGTAGGGGTTGATTTCAATGACCTTGTTCACGTCGTTGGATGCTGCGAACGAGCACAGTCAATTATTAATGAAGATTATCAGCCAGAGCATCCTTGGTACCCATCTGTCGAGCATCAGTGATTTCAGTAAGGTGAAGCTTCTGTGCAGAACACAAAGGACACGAAAAGACAACATCCACCCAGACACACCTGTAACCCTGCTGCCATCTGGCAAAAGATACATAAGCACCTTCTGAACAGCTTCTTTCCTCAGGATGTGATACCCTTCATCATAAATGGCTTATTTTTGTGACTTGATTAATGAGTCTGTATAGTTACTGTGTGTTTTTGTGTGTCTTGCAGGTCTCAACAAAGTTATCTAGGAACACTTGGCCAAGTTTTCCCAACTACTTGAGCCCTCCTGCCTGGACACCAGTGTTCAACTTGTCAGTCAGTCTGTTGTTCAGCTTCTCCATCCTGCACCATGCACTGTTGTATCTCTTCTTCTGTAGCTATTAGTTACTTTGTCACACTTGTCTCATTAAGATTTTGTGATATTATTGAGAAATCTGGCCTGAACAAGTGACTCAGTTCATGCTCCCTAAATTTGACATTTCAAAGCTCCACACCTGTTTGAGAGCTTTGTTACCTTTGAGTGATCAGAGGGTCTTCTTTGGGGGGCAGGAAATGTGGCTAACTGAGTCCTGTCACTCTCTGCCTCCTGTCTTTTATTTACAGAAGCTAATACCTGCCAGGCTTTTCTAACCTTTGTCAGATGTGAAGACAGAAAACCCATTTTCACACTTTCCCAGATGTGTGTATTTACCTAAGTAACGTCCAGCTGATGCCCTGGAGTCCACAGCCACGATGACTCCATGTTTGAACTTGAAGGCCAGAGTGGTCGTACCGTGGTCCAGCTCTATACACACACCTCCGTCACGGCTGCAGGACTTGATGAACCCTGACGGCTAAAATGAAATTAGGGAAGGCATCTGAGTGATGTGTAACAGCAGCGCGTGCGTGTGTGTGTGTGTGTGTGTGTGTAAGAGAACATGAGACTGATATATTCATATTCTTTGACAGTAACATTTGATAGTTAAGAAAAATGTATACTGTATGTCAGGAAGCAAACATGCACCAAACACTGAAAACCACCGACGCGTAAAACAATTTGACCCGCGCCGCGTCTGACGCGTCATGCTGGTGTCAAGTTTGCCGGATAAGACCGAGTATATTCATTTATTACCAAAACTCATGATACTCACGTCTACACCCAGAGGAACTGCAAACTCCTGAGTTTTGGCCCCGAAATTGTAGTGGTTGGACCGGTCGACGAGGTGCGTTTTCCCCCCGGGATGAATCTGCCTGCGGAGCTCAGAATAATCTTTAAAACCGCTCACGTCGAAAAGAGCCATTCTGTATTAAACTGGATTAACTATATTCTGTTTATATTTACTGCTAAGGTGATAGGTTCTACAAAACGACGAAGCTGATTGACAAAGTGTCGCGGACAGCTAATTTCCTTGTGCGTGACAGAGAATACGAAAGTGAAAGAGTTTCAATGAGTTTTCTAAATGCGCAAAATAAAAGATCACAAGTGTTCAGCGACACAAAAACGATGCGCAGCTAATAATCTGGCCTATCCCGAATGTTTTTGTAAACAAAGTTAACTAATCAACATTAGAAAAACAAAGACTACAAGAAAACCTCCATGTTATTCATCTTAAATTAAAAAAGGTGGATAAAGCCGGATAACCAATAGGAGAGCGCTGTAGTTTTCCTCATCATCCGTCTCTCGGCAGAAATGCGCCACACAGGTTTGTGGAGGCCCGCTGAGGTGAACGAGGCTGCAGAACTGATGCCTGTGAGCGTGTTTCAAGAGAAGGCATCTGTGTAAAAGTACATTTTCTTATGCCTTTTTATAATATTATGTAAAAACCAACATCACATGAAGCAGCCTGTAAGTTTCCTTTAATGTGTTACCATAAGTACAAAGCTGATGTTTGGAAACTTCATTATTACAGTAAGTTAATCAGCAGTTTAAAAAATAAACAAATTACACAGGTATCAGGCAATAGTCAAACAAAATGTTTATTCAGTTATTTCTTTTTTTTATTCCATTTTGTCAAAACATGTTGCAATCTTCTCTTTGTGGTGTAATAACAGTCTTCCTGTTAACTGTGGAGCTGCAGTAATGTAGTTTCTGAACTACAGTTCAGTGAAGCAGAGCAGCAGAGAAAAACCATGATGACAGTAAAAATTAAAAGTCTGAGATGTTTCACTACGTTCCTATAAAATGTGATATGAATGAATGAAATCATTTGATGTTTTGGTGTTTATGTGGTGTGATGGAGCACCGCGGTTCAGGCTGTATCCATCTGCTGCACGCTCTCCTGGACCACCTCCAGCTTTAAGGGGACGACTTTCTCTGTCATAACAGGCGTCGTGCCCGGACGATATCTGTATTTCATCTTCCTAGAAGAGAAGAAGAGAGGGAGACTGTGGTTAGTTAATTTCTGACACTGAATCAGAAACCTAATAGGACCATCAGATTCATTGTGTCCTTGTATTGGTGACACTTCTTGATTTTTTATTTTTTTTTAAAAGACATATTTGTTTTTTTATTCCAACCTTTATTATCTCCCATAAAATTATACTGACTTTCCTTTGGGTCACTGCATGACAAAAGCGGTATATTTGTTTTCCTAAGTGTCTATGCTGATCAGTTTTTCTTTGCATGATCCACTTTTAAAACATCATGCTTTAATCTGGCATGTGTGGCACATCTTACATTAATGCATTAACACACTGACAATGACAAATTAAAAATATTCACACGGAAATCTGAAATAAAGGAATGAAATCTAGTTAGAATCCTATGAAAAATATGGAGCCACTTGATCCAACTCATCTTTTTGGAATCTACCCAGAGAGTAGATGTTTAATAACCTCATACTTATATGTAATACTCATATTACAGGCCTACCTGTTGTCTTTGAACTCTGACTCCTGGTAGGGTCTGATGTAGTCCACTCCTTGTCTGGTGATGACACATATATCGATGTTGTTGCCGGAGCCGAGGTCACTCATGATGCCCGCATGGATTGCAACACGCACCAGCTCCTTCGCCTCCTCCAGCTGAGGGAAGACAGAGGCAGATTTTAAAATCAATCTGCAGCAATTCCCAAAAACCCACAGGCTTTTCGCCTACAGTGCAATTATTTGATTAAAAGATGCCAAAAAGTAAGTGTCATAATTTTGTGAGCATGCTTAAATGATTGACCGACAATCATAGTCACAGTATTTAAGAACAGCTCTACACGTAGCGTACCTCCAGGTCCAGTTTGAACCCATTCTCAAGAATCCCAAGAGCTGCCAGATCTCCAGATCCTGCACAGACACAAAGTAACGTCAGAGTAAACAGACTGGAGGTAGCATTATATAATATATGTATAATGGTAAGTCATAGAATGTCAAAGTCATGATCTTCATACTGTAAAAAGTAAAGCATTATTAGCATTATTATTATTATTATTATTATTCTGGCAGTGAGTTAATCAATGTATATAAAGCATCTGCCATTTTTCACACAAAGAGTGAGGTAAATAACTTGAGCAGTAACAGTCGACTCAACCGAAAGGACAGAAAAGAGCAGCACAGTAACAGCGCCACAAATGCACATCACATACCCATTGCAAGGTAAGGGACCTCATCTACACTCCCGTGTGGATCCACTGTGTACAGGTGGTTCCCAGTACAGTCTACTCCTCCCAGTATAAGGTTGGCACCAATTTTGCCGTGATACCTGAGGAGCAGAGAGATCAGAGCACAAGATGCCTGACGATCACCACAGTTTATATACTGAGCCAAAATATGCATGAAAGAATTACAATATGATATTCAAGCACATTTATTGATATAAAGCAAAATTAGAGAAACATACAGACTAGCAGACTAGACAACCCCCTGGTAGCTTGTGCTCTAACCTCTCTTTCTCTACATTTGATCGTTTAATAAGATAAAACATTGTAAAAGTTTAACTACAGATCAGGAAGTCCTGTGTGTCCGTTGTCATAGGAGGGATTGCCAAATCATATTGCAATATCAGAGTCTGCTTAAAACATATTTTATCCTTTACAAGTGTAATGTATCATGAGATCACTTAGACACATTTTGAAGGTGGGGGCTGTTGTACAGGACATACAGGTGCATGTCTGGTGTTACACAAACCTGTACAGCATATCCTGCAGTATGCTGACGGCCATGATGACACGAGGGTTCCTCCCGCTGTTCAGAGAGAAGATGGTGAGGTTGGAGGAGAGAAGGTCTGTGGTCTTCTCTGTGTCTGCTGCTGTTCCTGCTCCACAACAACTAGGGAGGGAGAGAGAGGAATAAAAAGGTAGAAGAATTGGTAAATCTGATAGGGGTTTCATACTGGCTGGGCTCCGGCACGGTTCTGGTTCCCGAACGCAACTTTGAATCGGCCAGTGCGTTCAGACTGAAAAAATAATTGGTTCGGAACCTGAAAAGTCGGTTCTCAGCGGAAACTAAAAATAGTTGTTTTTTCCTTGGGAACCGTGACATCATCAGGGGGCGTGTCAAGCAGGAAAGCAGAAGAGGAGAAGGAAAGTAAGCAGAGAAGACGATGGAGAAGAAAAATGTTCAGTGGTCGGCAGAAGAAACTAAGTGTTTGGTGGGGATTTGGGCATCACCTGAATTCCAGGAGAAATTACAGACCTCCACAAAAAAAGAGCAAACTATACAACAAACTTTCGGAAGAGATGGCCAAGGCTGGGTTCACCCGAACGCCAGACCAAATAATTAATAAACTTAAAAAACTGAGCAAATAGCTGCAGTAGCAAAACAAACGCTTGTCCACATGACCTGCTATTTTGCCGTTGCTGTGTTTATTCTCGCCTGTGTGATGCGGAATGACGTCCTCCCACTTTGGTTCCACTTAAACTGGTGTGAAAGCGGGCTGGTTTGCCAGACAGCACCAAGGTTCTGAGACTCCAGAACCGAACCAGTGCCAGAACCAGAACCGTGCCAGTGTGAAACCGCTAAGAGAGGGACATGACACTGAAGGGAAGTCTGGGGTATGGAGGAAATCTCAAGTAAAGATGGAACTCGGTATCCCAAAAGACTGTATAAAAACAGAAGTGCACTGGGCATTTCAGACTCGTAACAGTGAGAGCATATCAAGGCGGACTTCGCCACTTGTGGTTTTAGAGTGACATGAATGAAACTTACTATATATTCGGAGCAATGTAGTGGATCTTTGCACACATCTTGTCGGCCACCACTTCACTGGAGGTAGCTCTCGTATCTGCGCCCAGCACGACCCCATCCTGCACCAACAGAGACAAACTGTGATACTAGTAACCAAATCTACCATTTACACATTCAGACAGCTCATGCAAACACTACAAACGCTTAAAATATCTATTGTCAAGTCTCTTTTAATGTTTTCTTGAAAGTGGTTCTGGTTTTTGTTATAATAATCTGATTTGGTAAAAGAGAAATAGAGAAAATAATTGACAATGAAAATAATCGTTAGCAATGGTAATCAGAGTGGACATTCATTGAAAAAGTTAAGGATTGTGGCTATGCAATTGCAAATAGGGACTATATAGACTGCATTTCAAAACAACTCTCCCTGTTCTATCCAGTGATGTTTCAGTATTTATTTGTGAGTTGCCCCTTTTAACGACAACATTATTGAAACAAGGAAATACCAAATACACAGAAAGTTGGACATGTTCAAGTTGGGTTATTGTCTTCTGGACAAAACAACTGGAGTGATGTTTACAGGATGGAAACTACAGAACCATATAAAATAACTTACTTTGATGTCATTTTGTTTCTTAATGTTTTTATCGATGCAGTTTAAACATCCATACTCACCTTGAACACAACTCCTGCTATCGTGGTGCCAGTTTTCAGAGGTTTCGGTGCCTGTCCTCTTTCAAAAAGACCCTCTAATGCAGCATTCCTGAAGAGGGGGAGTGAGGAGAGGAAACAGGTGGAGGGTCAAATGATGAATTTATATTTATAGTTGAAATAACCGTGAACACATCATCATTATATCGTTTAATTGATTACAGAGATAAACAAGCAGGAAAAGTTACTTTCACTTTTGAAAGCGATGTCAGCTCAGCGTCACTAACAGTTTATTTCATTTTCATATAATCGCTGAATCAGTCTGCTGCTGAGAAAATATAACAAAAAGAAGCTCATACCTCGCTGCGTTGTCGAAATTAAACCCTGCTGCAGGAGTTTCGAGGACATTTGGTAGCGCCATACTGGATGTGACTGCGTCTCTGTGCGACTCCGTGCGCCTGAGGTCGCTGTTTGGAGCGTCAGCCCTCCTTCCTCTCTTTCGATTTTGAAGTAAAAATGGAGAAACACTACACGGGCTCTCAAGTCAAAGGAGTCAGCACAGGGGTGAGTAAATCCGGCAGATCACTCGTATCTTTACCTATTGACGCAGCACCTTTACGCGCCTTTACGCATAAAAAGAGCGATAACCGATTTCGCGGAGGAGCAGGTGATGCTACACCTGAATCTTAACACACAATGAAACAACATCGACTCGACATTCCACGTGTTTTACTATCAGTAATTAGTTCATGTTAGCCTTGACTGAGCTCAGTCGTCACATTTCTACAAAAAACGACCCTGGCTAAACTTTAATTTTCAAGTTATAGCCCATGAAAAACCATGCCGTGATAGAACTCTATATCCCAGAATTCATAGCAGCACTGAGTCGGTATGAATGAACAGGGAGGCAAGAGTAACATGTAAACCTGTGATGCTGAATAACACAGTGCTATACAGTATTTTGTCTTGCTGGAGGATCTTAACTCACCAACAGTGACGCTCTCCTCCCTCAGACCACCATCCTGGCTGCAGTTTTTGATGGAGGGGTCGTGATTGGTTCAGATTCCAGAGCTTCCATCGGAGGGTGAGGATGCTCCACTCAGACACACTGAAGTTCCCTTTAGTGTTGTACACATTCATGATAAGATAAATCCACGAATTCAAGTTGATCCACAGAAACGAAACTCTGCTGGATGATTTTTAAAGCCATTTTAAGATTTATTGAAATCAGTAAATATATTACAAATATATAAGTTATTGTCAGCCA
>CAEMYA010000070.1:45277-63893 GCA_903131615.1 Diplodus sargus
ATACTTCAATAAGTTGGTATTTATTTTGTTAGGAAGTTCCAGGAAAATCTGTGATTATGAATGAAGGGTGATATTGAGATAAATATTCATGCTCTAATCTTGCTCATTTACGAGGACATTAATGTTTTTGCACATCAAAATCCAAGGATTTACAGTGTTGCAAGAAAGATTTAAATGAAAATCATTTTTCAGTCACAATTAAATGCTTCTTAGTGTTAATAGTTGCAGTTTGAAGCTGTATGAATATCAAAAACTGCATCACTGTGCTTGTTCACCTTGACCTATATTTCTCTTCCTGTGTTTGCTCCTCCTCTGCCCTCCCTTTGTTTCCTCCCTCTCTCTGTGCTCACAGCTCTCGCTCTCGCTATGGGCAGAGACAACGTCAGCGGAGGCATCGCTCACCTGGTGGTGATCACAGAAAAAGGGGTGGAGCATGTGGTGGTACCTGGTAACAAGCTGCCAAAGTTCCATGATGAGTGACCGCCATCTTTTTTTCTTTTTTTTTTGCTTTATGGAGAAATCGTTTTGAATCCCAGAGCCACAATTTTATCACTCAGACTTGTTTTCAGACATATGAAAGATTAGTTTCTCTTATTGAGAAACTGAATGTTGAAACACAGGTGTAACAACAGGGTTATTTAAAATGATAATATGCAGAATCGTTATTACAAAATCATAATCATTCCACTGTCATAAACAGGGACTCTCTGTCTTTTATGCATCCAAACAGCATGTTTTGTGTAAGTTCTTTTTTTTAATGCGAGGAAATATGTGACATTAAAATAAATATTTTCCAAAATTGAAATGTTCTTTCTCATTCTTTATTTGTGTTCTGTGTTTAGAAATCTGTGATGTGTTCTGGGAATTACTGTTGTAGCTGTTGGTCCAATTGTTGAGTTTAAGTATTTTATTGGCCCATTTAGGGACGTTAGATGCTGTAATTTGTGGCAGGTTATACTATGTACTTGTCCCTAAACATTAAGTCAATAATATCAGATACTTTTTAACCAAGTACTTTTGTATAGGTGATTTTTCAAGTTAACCAAATGTATATATTTGACAAATTATATTTATATTTACTCAAGTATGACTTTGGGGAACATTACTGTTATCCCATCGTAGGTTAAAAGCACAACTAAATGTTAATCAGATCTTCATTGATTGATTATTTCATGCCTAAAGTTTGCATGACTGAATAAACTTAATAAACAAACCGACCTTGAAAAACAACACAGTTTCATACTGTTTTACTTTGTCTGTGGCGGACCCTGCCACCTTTCTATCTTCAGTTAGTGTTCTGTGACCTTTTTTTCCCCTGAGAACAGCGTGTTTATTCAGTTATGTGAAAAAAACAATATTTCTGAGTTTGTATTATTTCCTCATTAATATTTGTAAATATTAAAATTCCGAGTTTGAATTTCGTCTCCAAAACTCCACAGTGCCCCTTTAACTGGGATGAAGCCTGTTTATATCACATTGAACCTCAAACTGATAGAAATACAAGCTGACTGGTTCACGGCTCGTTGCAGAGGAACAGTTTAACTTTCAATTTCGGTTTTATTCAGGAAAAGATGGAGGCCGTCTGATGTGTGACTGTAGAGTTGATTTGGTTAAACGTTGAAAACATTGTGTTAGAGCTGTAACAAAGGTGTCCGACGACAAAAAGAGCGAAGCTGCTCGGCTGCTCGTTCGTGTTTCCGTGTGTTGTCACGTTAACTTCCCGACAGACGGAGACGGTCCGGCTGTTACCGGAGGCTCTGCAGCATGTTGGACGGATCAGGGCCGGAGTGGCTGTCGGAGGAGGTGAAAACAGGAGTGAGTACGAGCTTTTAATGTTTCTGAGAGACGCTGATGATGTGAAACCCTGTGACTCGGACACAGTGATTATAAATATGTTTGGGCTCTTCTTCTGTCTGTAGACGACCATCATCGCCATCGAGTACAATGGAGGAGTCGTGCTGGGGTCTGACTCCCGCGTATCTGCAGGGTGAGTGAGTGTGTGTGTGTGTGTGTGTGTGTGTGTGTGTCCACTTACGTCTGTCTTTATTAAAGGGGCATTATGTAGTTTTGGAGATAAAACTCAAACTAAGAGTTTTCATATGGTGCAATACAAACTCAGAAATGTTGAAGCTAGAAAACTGGCAGGGTCCGCCACATGTAAACAAAGTAAAACAGTATGAATTTGGTTTTCCCAAAGGTCAGTTTGTTTATTAAGCTTATTCAGTCTTGAGTTTGTTTATTTAGTTTGTTTAGGCATTAAAAATCAGGCACTGAGGATCTTTATCTTCAGATTAAAATTTCCCTCAACACCACACAGTGCACCTTTAAGACATCAGTGATCTGTATGTCCTTTTATTCTCCCTCTTCATCAACTTCTCCACTCACTCTCCCTCTCCGTCTCTCCATCCAGGGCCTCAGTGGTGAACAGGGTGATGAACAAGCTGTCGCCCCTCCATGACAAGATCTACTGCGCTCTGTCAGGCTCTGCAGCAGACGCCCAGACCATCGCTGAGATGGTCAACTACCAGCTGGATGTTCACAGGTAAATATACTGTAGAAGCAGACCAACACACCTGTTACTCTTGTGATAAATATCAAATGTGAACTCCGATTGGTGTGCACCTGACACCAGCTACATAAAAACAGCTGATCAATTGAGCAATGACTTATAAAGACAGAGGGATGAAGCACTACTTAAACCACAATGCACACAGCTTTAGTCTTGCTATGCTTAATGGGAGAATCTGTTCTGTTTATGTTTACTGCTGTTTTGTTTTTTTATTGATTGTGAAGAAGCAGATCAAACATTTACAAAAACCCTCCGACCCATGAGCGCTCAGTACATTCAGTATAACTACAACATTAGTCATGGGTCGGACCACACCAATCTCCAGACGTGTCCTTCATTTCTGTCTCAACAACACACATGTAAAGTTTCATGACTGCATCTTGCACCATTGTGATGCTGTCATGCTGACAAAAACCGGTCCACAGACTGACAGACATATAATCACCTGGCATAATACTCAAAACTGTGTCTGTGGTCAACAAAACGTGTCTCCAGAACCACATGTTGTCATTATGACACACACACAGACTCACATGGTGAAAACATTACCAGTTGATGCTGTCATGGCTGGTAAACAAAATACATGTATGATAATTGTTAATTAAAAAAAGAGGAGTGCAGCTCAGTCATCATCCTCTTCTCCCTCTCCATCCAAGAATCAGAATTAAGTGTCATTCCATTCTAAGGCAGTTACTTGTTTGGCTTGTGATAAACAAAAACAAATGACTTTATGTTTCATTACATTGACTGGACAATCCTTTACGTAATATGTAATATCCTTTCATATCAGTATGGAGATAGGTGAGGACCCTCAGGTTCGCTCTGCTGCCACTCTGGTGAAGAACATCTCGTACAAATACAAAGAGGAGCTGTCGGCACATCTCATCGTGGCCGGCTGGGACAGAAGAGACGGAGGGCAGGTCAGTGAGCACATGTAGATACATGAGGCAAGACACTGAAGCTTTAAACTAGAGATCATGTTGTGACAGCAGTCATCAGAACATTTTTACATGAGAACTCTGTATGCACAGGTCGGACCACAACTGTCTTTTCACTCTGCCTTTATTTTGATGTCAGCAACACACCTGTAAAATTTCGTGATTGCATTTTACACGTTTGCGATTTTATCACAGTGACAAAATCTGTCCACAGACAGTCAGACACACCTGTGGTGGTTCCTGCTACATTAGGTGTTTCCAGGACCATATTTTGCCCACGTGTACATGTGCACACACAAACGTGTGTTTGTTAAAAAAAACAACCATGATGTTGCTGATGCTGGTAACAACCACAAAGATAGGATGAATAATGTTAAGAATGTCAAAATGAATGTTTCTAAATGTTTTAATTAAACATCTAATCCAGCAACACACTTGATGTCCATCTAGTAGACTGACACTGCACTCTGTCTCGTCCTCCTCTGCTCCTGTGCCCTTTGACCTCTCCCAGGTGTTTGCAACCCTGAATGGTCTGATCACAAGACAACCTTTTGCAGTCGGTGGCTCTGGCAGCTCATATGTTTATGGGTTTGTTGATGCTGAGTATCGCAGGGGAATGAACAAGAAGGACTGCCAGCAGTTTGTCGTCAACAGTAAGTTAGTTTCTATAGAAAGCATTTTTTATCAGTGTTTTGAATCCAGATGTTTTATGCTTTTTGTAGTGACTGCTGTGAAGAGTTATGTTATATAAAGTATTTTATCATAGAATATTATAATCAGATATATTTTTTTCTCCTCACCCCTTCTCTCTCTGATTGTCTCTCTCTCTGATTGTCTCTCTCTCTGATTGTCTCTCTCTCTCGTAGCTCTCTCTTTGGCAATGAGCCGTGATGGCTCCAGCGGCGGCGTGGCCTATATTGTGACCATCGACGAACACAGCGCAGAGGAGAAGGTCATTCTAGGAAATGACTTACCCACCTTCTTCGATCAGTGATCAATATGTAGTTTTTCATCTCAAGTCTGCCAAGATACTGTAGTGCAGCATGCAGTTAGGTATTTGTTTTGCTCACAGCTGCCATTACACAGAAACAGTTTTTGGCTTTGTTATCAACTAGTCCACCTTGTTAAAATATTAGTCAAGAAAATTTTTACTAATCGAAGCTTCCATGCATTGCTTCATAAATCCAAAAGATATTTCACATGTAATATCAGGAAGCCTTTGTGTTAGTACAAGCTAACACCTGATCAAGTTTGTGGCTCATTATTAAGAGACTTGAATTATGACAAAGAAAATGATCTCAGCAGAGGGATGATGGTAAATACTTTGTTACCTCTGTTCTTTGACAAAGATCATACAGTTTCGTTGTATCAGAACAACTGTTTCTTTTGCCACCGGGTCATCCAAGGTTAATCTTGCAAATGCACTCGTTTAGACAACTAAGAGTGTGTTCAACAGTCCTGAGTGTCAAACTAAATAAACATCAGTGTATCTTTATAAATCCTGCAGAACTACAGACATTTCTCTAAATATCCCCACAGAAACACTCCCACACATTCTCTACAAAAGTAAAAGTGAAATTTGTTGCACCACTTTTGTGGGTTATGTCACCCTTTATGATGCCAGATTGATGGTTTGTAACCTGCCTACATGATGACTGTGGACATGATTAAAATCCTGTTCTTTTTTTGTGTACTTACTATCAAAGTGCAACACACATAATTTTATGTCAATTAAATCAAATAAAATCTGTTTTGGAAGGTGTTCTGTTTGATGTGTCGTTTTTACACTGAACCATCCCATAATGTTGCCTGAATGGCACATATACACAGACACTGGATGTCATAATAATGTCATTATAATGATGATGATGATGGTGATAGTTAGAAATATTTTGTTTTTGCAGTTAGAGTTTCAGGGAATTCCCTGGTCGTGCAAGAAAACGAAACCGAAAGCTGATGAAATCTAAAACTCTGGTGCTGCGGCAGAGTAGGTCAAACGAGGACGATTTTCAGAGGAAGATGGCGGGTAATACAGCCACAGTCATCCGCAAAGTTATCACTTTGATTCTCGCAGTTTGCGTCGATCTTTCCTTGTTTTACGCATCAGGATTTGCGGTGGCTAACAGCGTCTTTGGGCATCTTGTGCGTCTTTGGGTCTGTGCGGTTCTTCGGTTCTCGGCACTAAGTGCTGTAACTCTGCTGAGCCTCGGACACCTCACACCGTTGCTGATCCGTTTTATAACAGCGCACAGTTTGCTGCCCGCGGTGTTAGAGACCGGCACCAAAGCGCTGTACCATGAGGAGACGCAGTGTGGCTTGCTGCCGGATACGCGCTGCTGGCTGATGGGCGCCGGAGCGTCGCTGGCTGCTGCGCTGTTCTGGGAGATTACCATCCCGGACAGCGACGACGCAGAGGCGGGTAAAGAGAAGAAGCAGAAGGCCAGAGAGCTGTTTATGAGAGTGCTGTACTTGTACAGACCCGACTATCTCCTGCTGATTGCCGGGCTCGTCTTCTTGACGTTGGCTGTTCTCTGTGAGTACAACAAATGAGGATGATGATGATGATGATGAGGATGAAGATGGTTATGATGGTTATGATGATGATGGTGATGATGGTGGTGATGTCACAGCTTTTAAGAATCTCAGTACAAGTGTTTGTGTGGGAATTAAAACACCAGCCTCTAAAAAAATGGTATCTTATTTTTGGGTCTAATGATGATTTACCTGTCTGATACATCTTCATCACTCATTTTGTGTGTGTGTGTGTGTGTGTGTGTGTGTGTGTGTGTGTCTTCTCAGGTGAGATGTTCATCCCATTCTACACTGGGAGAGTCATCGACATCCTCGGCAGTCAGTACCAGCCGAATGAATTCATATCTGCGGTCCTCTTCATGGGCCTCTTCTCTCTGGGCAGGTATGTGACGGTGTTTTCTCTCCACATTCGTCCATCCGTTTCTGCATAACACATTACTGACTCTCTGTTTGATTGGTCTGTTAGCTCTGTGAGTGCAGGCTGCAGAGGAGGTGTCTTACTTTGTGCCATCAGTTCCTACAC
Source organism: Diplodus sargus (assembly GCA_903131615.1). NCBI lineage: Eukaryota > Metazoa > Chordata > Actinopteri > Spariformes > Sparidae > Diplodus > Diplodus sargus. The sequence continues at coordinate 51,840 of CAEMYA010000070.1, forward strand.
ATGCAGAATAAAAGTCAAGCTGTTTGGGGCTTTGACCAAACAGGAAATTGGATTCTTTGAGACCACAAAGACAGGTAAGCCACGTTCAATATGACATGTGATTATGATGCATGAATAGTTTCTCAGTGCCCGTGAAGGACAGACAGTGAAGGATGTTTAATATAAAAACACAGGACAGGACGAGGCCAAACATGACATATTGGACGGGACAGATCAAGCAAGAACAGAACAGGACAGAAGATAATCTCTAAACATTTTCTCTCTCAGGTGAAATCACGTCCAGGTTGTCTAAAGACACTACCTTGATGGGAAGAACTGTGTGTCTGAACGTCAACGTGCTGCTCAGGACATTCATTAAGACAATGGGCATGATCTCCCTGATGATGAATCTTTCATGGAAGCTCACATTCCTCGTGTTGATGGAGACGCCCATCACAGGCCTCATTCAGAACATCTACGACACACATTACCAGGTAAAGTAAGGTTGATAAGATGTAAAGAATTAACATTGATATCCTAGAAACTAAGTTTAAACAATTCTGTGTGACCATGAAGTTTAAAATTAAATGTGTCTCTGTCTCCGATGACCATCATTTTTAGATGTTGAATCAGAAGACCATAGAAGTTTAAAGATATATATATATATATTTCCCTTGATTTGACAACTTATTCAACATAAGTCAAAATGTGTTGTCCTCCTGTTTCTTCCCTCCTCAGAGGCTGTCTCTCGCAGTGCAGGACTCCATCGCTCAAGCGAATGAGGCTGCGAATGAAGCAGTGTCCGGTATCCGCGTTGTACGTAGCTTTCACACAGAAAAACACGAGGCCCGTCGCTATGACGACCGCTTGATGGACACACACACTCTGAAGACCAGACGGGACACTGTCAGGGCGATTTACCTGCTCGCACGGAGGGTGAGAAGTTTGTACATTATTTGTAAAATTATGATTTATTGTTGAAAATACCCTTATTGAATTTTGTTCCTGTGTGTGTTTGTAGCTGACAGGTTTGTGCATGCAGATCTTCATGTTGTACTACGGCAGACTGTTCATCCGGAGCGGACAGATGACCACAGGCAACCTGGTTTCCTTCATCCTCTACCAGTCAGACCTTGGAGACAACATCAGGGTATCCCATAATGCTCTTTGGATTGTTATGAGTCAGAGCTGGTGATTGCAAGCGCCTAAAAGTAGTAACTCTAGTATTTTTAGCTGTCTCTATATCACATATTTCACACACAAGGGAAAATTATATGTGCTTTTCATCACCATTAAAAAAAGAGAATATACAAAATGAAGTCGAACCATGAACAACCGATTATTAAAAGATAACAGCTGATTTTAAAAGAAGGATGTGAGCTTTCATGTTTTCATGAAGTCTTTTCTTTTGTCTCATTGCTTTTAAGCAAGTCTAACCGCACTTATTGTGCCTCTCCTACACTATATTGAGCATTTTGTTGCTTGCAAAATCATTTGTATTTAACATACTACAACTCTGACTCTTTAAATGAAAACCAGTGTTATTAAGTGACAAGCTTTATGACTTCCATCTTTCAGACACTCACCTACATCTTCGGCGACATGCTGAACTCAGTGGGGGCTGCTGGGAAAGTGTTTGAGTACCTGGACCGAAAACCTCAGGTCAGCACAGAGGGGACGCTCAAACCTGATCGGCTGACGGGACACATCAGCTTCCGCGATCTCAGCTTCGCCTATCCTGCGTACCCTGACAAAACAGTGCTGCAGGTGAGTTCTCAGCTGCAGGTGGACAAAGAGAGGTGTTGTTTGTTAACCACATACACACTAGAGACGCAAATTTTAACCAATATCTCTGATAAATTTTGATGTCAGATACAGCAGTCAAACTGTTATTCCAACAGTTCTATCCTCTTGCTTCAGGGCTTTTCTTTGGAGCTGAAGTCCGGTCAGATGACGGCACTTGTGGGTCCATCTGGAGAAGGAAAAAGCACCTGTGCGAGTTTGCTGCAGCGATTCTATGAGCCGCAGGATGGAGAGATCCTATTGGACAATGAACCACTTAAATCTTATGACCACCATTTCCTCCACAAGAAGGTAATTTATCATCACTGTTTTCTAGGCTGATGCTCACCATTACTTGCTTGGAGCTCCTGTCTTTGTCTTTTATCAGTGTTTAAAGTGTTTTACATTTCCAAATATAACATCAACATTCAACAATCTTACAAGAAGCTCAATCAGTGGTAATGGGACTGATGATTAGAACCTCTTGAAGAACTTTGGCGTACACAACAAAGACACAGCTCAGAGGAAGATCAGAGTGTGAACTTTACTCTTGGATGTAAACACAAGTGTGTTTGGCAGATTGCAGTGGTGAGCCAGGAGCCTGTTCTCTTCTCTGGCTCCATCAGAGACAACATCGCCTACGGGCTGACTGACTGCTCATTGGATGAGATCCAGGAAGCGGCACGCAAAGCCAACGCCCACGACTTCATCAAGCTGCTAGACAAAGGCTACGATACAGGTTTGGAGATCCCTTCATGATGTTTTACATGAATGACTCTGTGTGGTTAAAAACCGGCTTTGCAAGAAAGTATGTTGAATCAGGGAATCCGCAGATCAAGATTGTTGATGGAAAAGTTTATTACTTTTATTTATTTCATTTAAACATTTATGTAGATTAAAGTTGTGCATCATAAAGATCAAACATACACATGCAATATTTTGGGCTGTTAGTATTGACCAACTCTTTATATCTTTCTGAATCTGACCCTGGAGCCTTGAACCTCAGATTGTTTCTGATTTTATAATGTTTTATTTCTCAGAGGTGGGTGAAGGTGGCAGCCAGTTGTCTAAGAGCGAGAAGCAGCGGATCGCCATTGCTCGAGCTCTGGTCAGACAGCCGCAGCTCCTCATCCTGGATGAAGTAACCAGCTCTCTGGATGCTGAGAGTGAAAATAAGGTACACTGCAGCTTTTACCACAGTGATGTCCAGTCAGTTTACTTCCAGGGCCTGTTTGTGTTTCAGACTATGTCCGACACTGTCTGTTAAATAGTGATTAATATTAGGATGAAACCTTTTATCACTAGAGGGAATTAATCCATGAATGGATGTCTGCAAGTGTTCACCTGCAGCCTCTCACTATAAAACATGTATTAAATATCTGATAGATATATAGAGGAAGTGCTACACAAGTGCCAAAATGTGCTCACTCATCATTGCTCAGTTAAAAATTTGAACTGCCCCAATAAAACCAACGTATTCAAAGAATATGACTTCCTAGCAAGATTATCAAGTTCTTAATTATAGAAATTAATCTTCGCATATATTTAAAAGAATAAAACAGGGAAACTCTCAAAATTTTGAAAAGATGAATCTGCAGTGCCTCCCTTAAATGTGTTCACTGTCCACTACGTACATTATGACCTTGATGTTGCAGGATGTAAACCTGCATGCTGGGTGGTTAAAGAGCAACATGTGCAGAATAAAGCTACAAAGCTAAATAAGACCGATGGATTTATGTACAACCCCTGATGACAAAAAAGTGTGTCTACATGTAAAACATAAATAACATAGAATGTGATCATTTGATTTGCAGTACAAAGACAATTAATTTTATGTTTGACCTCATCAACTTCATTCATTTTTAATATAATTTATGCTTATTTTGAATTTGATGCCAGCTACAAAAGACTGTGAAAGTTGTTGAATGCTCCAAAAACACCTGTTGGGATCATTCCACAGGTAAACTGGTTAATTGTTAACAGGTGTTAGTATCATTATTGGGTATGAAAGGGTCCTAGAAAGGCTCAGTCGTTCACAAGCAATGATGGGTCGATGTTCGACACTTTGTGAATCACATGATTATATAAAGGATATTAAATGGGCTCAGGAACACTTTGGTAAACAGTTTGTTTGCAAATGACTGCATTTTGTTTTTATTTACATTTTACAAAGATTCCCCACTTTTTTTTATTAGTTTGTTTTATTTGTTATTCTTATATTGTCATATTTGTTAAATAATATATAAATGTTTCCTCTGACATCTTGAGCTCTGCTTCAACAGAAAAACAGTTGGATACCACATGATGAAATAACCAATATTTCTGTCCCTGCCTCTGCACAGGTTCAGCAGGCCCTGGCTAGCTGTCCTAACCAGACGCTGCTGGTGATCGCTCACAGGTTGAAGACCATCGAGAAGGCGGACCAGATCGTTGTTATTGGTGACGGCAGAGTCCAGGAGCGAGGGACTCACCAGGAACTGATGGACAGGAAGGGAAGCTACTACAAGCTGAGAGAGAAGCTCTTCACTGAGGGAAACTCACCACAGAGACAACCTGATGCTGTGGCTTAATGTGAAGGCTGCTGTGACAGAGTCGTTGTGTATGCATGTGAAACAGGAGGTACAACAGAAAGAGCCGGCTGGAGTATATGTAAATATTTTGTATAGATCATGAGAATTAAACAGAATGCACCAATTAGTTTTTTTGTTTTTTGTTGTGTCCTCAAAATCACGACCTATGTGTTCTTACTCATTTTTCAGAACTGTTGAGAAAATGACATTTATCCTGTAAATTAATCAAATTAAACATATTTTCTGACGGACGTGTCACCACAATTTTTCTGTTCCATTTCCGGGTGTTTTGTAAAGACAAATAAAAGTTTGACATTTCAGCACAAAGGTGACTCCATAAACCTTAATTTATGATTAGAGTGACCAAAGGTTGCATCATGACCGTGTCCCAAATTAAAGATATGAGGCTTGTTGGATCAAAATCAAAGACCTCAATTGACGGGAAAGCATCAGTCAAACCTTATCTAATGATTATATTTTTCAAGCCTTGTATTACATAATTGTAAAGTGACATAAATTAAACACGTAATAAACATGGAGAACAGGCGCCAGTGTTACATAGAAAAGAAAAGTAAATTAAAAAATGATCTGGAAACACTTTCCTACATGCCACAACAAGGATGAAGTGATAATTAAAAACTATAGCAAAAATAAAAGTACAGCATTCAGTGTAGTTTAGCTTTTAATCCACAGTGAAGAGAGAACATAACTTAAAAATAATATTAAATGATTCTAGTATTACTATGTTTGTTTTTTTTCATGTTTTTCTGTATCTATTGTCTAAAATTATTGATAAATATCAATCAATATATACTATATTGCTGCAGTTATTTCCTGCAATATGCGTCCTGGAAAAAGTCACTTTTCAAGCCCCCAGTTGGCTATTGAATATATATTTATATATCTAAATAAAGTTAAAATTGTATTTCTGGTTTTAAGCCACTCTGCTGTAGTACAAGGTGAAGGTTGCGTTTTACTGTATGAGTTGAACTGGAAAGTCCCTGACTACCAACAGGTTGTTGTTTTATTCTGGCAGCGAGGCTTTTTGGAAAGTTGCCTGGTGATAGCTGTCATAAACTGTAAAACACAGTGAAGCGCTGCGCTGCATGATCTCAAAACACCAACCCCCTCTACCGACAAAGATCAGGCTCAGCTGAGGCGGCGTGTGTCACCATTTTGTCAGGACGTGTGTGTGAATCCACGAAATGGCGGCTGAAGTTCTGTGTCACACAAGTCAGGCATTTGTTTCTTCTGGATTTGAATGACGTTTTGTTCTGTTTTTGTCTCCCTGTTGATTTCACATTGTAATGAACAACTGTACCCGTGCTGGTGATCAATTATGTGGGGATAAGAGGGATTAATAAAAACACGGGATGCATGAAATCTAAGACCCAAACTACAGGAGAGAGCTGCATGAATTACACTTTGGCCTGACGATATTACAGTAAAAACTCTGTATTATTTATAAATATATTTTCATGACATGTTTAAAAAATTGTTTGTACTTTACCTTTTCTCAACAGAAACATGTGAACTCGAGCAGAGATAGAGCAAATGAAAGTATTCAACTGTTCACTTGGTGAGAGTTTAAAGCAAAGTTCGGTGGCAGGCAGGCAAAACCGAAAACACGCTGTGGTCAGGAACAGGAAGACGAACCGGTTGAACCACTAAGACTGAATGGTACATTTAATTATTTGGTACATTACAGGGGAGGCAGTCTGGTATGCAGGGGAGGGAATCAGTTCTGAAATGGCCAACGTAACACTAAAAAAGAAACAGTAGCCGTTGTAACAATGACTTTTACTGACACGACCTACAATATTATAATGAGCATATCATGCAAATGTCTCCCAACATATTTTCATGTTTGAACATTCACTGAAAGATTACATGCGAGTCCCCTGGATCAGCCGATAAAACTGTGTGGCAGTCTTGCTTAAATTAAACCTATCTGTCATTGCTCTTACAAACCAGACAGTTTGGAGACACAAGTTTTACATCAGGCACGGTGACTCATCAGTAAACTTGGCTGATTCCCATCAGCAATTATGTGCCACCTGCGGGTAACAAAGGCATGAGGGCACAAAGTAGAAAAGCTGATGCCAAAAGTTGCCGCCATCTTAGGATGAAAGCTTCAAAACCCTCAACACAAAATGGCCGACAGCGTGCACAGAAAGTTGGTAAATGTGGACAATTAAGGCGGATGATATCGTGACCGACCGCGTGGCTGCATCCATCACTGTGGTGTAACAGAAATTCATCGTGTGTGTGCACATACTGCAAATGCGTGTGTGTCTTTGGATGTGAATCTGTGCCGACACGCCTATACTTAACCAGTTCTGCACCATACCGGCACACCAAGCTGGAAAGTCCCTTCGCTTCTTTCTTTCACTTTCTTTCTTTACTGTGTTATGTATTCACTGGCTGCCTGACTCAGCCAAACTACAGCCCAGCCCTTGTGACCGAAAGTATTTTGGTCTTGGCACTCCTTTTTATTTTAAGAGTGCAGCTTGTGTTTATTTGTTGGCCTTGTTCTATATATCTGCTGAAAACTGGACTGTATGTTTCTCAATGATGTCCGGATCAATATTGTGTCTGACTAATGATCCCATCCAGAGAAATAATGAGCAGTTTGATTTTGGTTTTGTTAGCCTTCACTACGTACACTTTAACAGGACAAGTGGCTGTTTATAGAGATACACTGACTTCTGTATTAATCACAGCTGTGAATATTTTAGTACAGGATGTCTTCTCTTCCTCATAGATTACTTAAAATCAGGTTTCATCAGAACCAAATTCATCTGCTTACTACAAATGTTCAGTGATGAAGCAGTATAAGTAAGTAAAAGTGCCAAAACATGAGTATGAAAATAGTCCATTGCTTCATTCAAACCCTACAGAGGTATAATCAACATAATGTGCCTGAAGTATCAAGTTAAAAGTGCATGTGTTGACCATGTGACTACATATTGAATACATGTGTCAATGTATAATTACCATCTTTCTCTCGTGGCAGGTGGAGGTTCAGATAGTTTTAACTATTTTACATACCATGAAGAAGTAATACCACGTCAGAAGCTAAGAGCTGAAAACAAATGGTCCAAATAGATATGAAAAAAGGCAAAAAAAATGCATTTAATCTATAACAAAATACTGTATTTTGTAAACCTTAAATCTTAGTCTGCAAAGAAACTAGTAACCTTTTCTGTAAATATAGTGGAATAGAAATACAGATAAGCATAAAGTAAACAAAAATTGTACCAAAGGACAGTACCTGAATCAATGTACTAAAATATCACTTCCAACTACTGCAAATATTTACTTTTTGTCCATCTTCTCGCATTGCTTTAGTAACGAGTCATGCAAACAGGCCTCAGGTCAGGTGTGCAACATGACACATTAACCAACTTACTAACAACACAGAGGAACCAAACTGCATATCAGCAAGCGAGACATTTCAGGAAGATTAACTTCACCGTAACACAAAACTCGCTTCGCTTCTCCACTTTAAACCAAAAGTAATAAAATAACTGATGCAGCATGAATGACAACAGAAACGACACCAATGTAGCTTCTTCTCCACACTTCATCTTATTTTGTTTGACAGATGTTTAACAAATGAGGTTTGCACAACTGGGAGGGTGAAGGGACTCTGATAGTTACATGAGTTATTCTTCTGTGTTGTTTGAGACTCAGGTAAACCCCTCTGCCTTTTTGTGAATCCCCTAACTTCCCCTGGGGAGTGTCGCAATTATAATGTTTACTGGAGCAGAAGTTTTTTCAGATGACTTCTGAGGCGTGAGGCAGTTGATCTGTGGTTTCCTCAGTTAATGATGACGACAAAATGACCCTATCAAACACACTGCATGATCAGTTTCGGGGAAGTCCTGTCTTGTGACCAAAGGTTGCACATAAATGCTGATCTGATGTCTGTATATGAGTTCGGAGAGCAAAACTGGGTGAACAGAAACTGATCTCATGTCAGCCAAAAAAACACAACAGTCTGTGAGACGCTGAAGACAGTGCAGCAGTGCCTCAGTCGGTTGCTTTTGGCAGTTTTATCCGCAGCCATGTGATTTCTTGGAAGCCACCGGCCTGGCTGACTGGTGAAAGTTAGGTGGATCACAAAAGTCCCAGCAGAGGTTGAATCTTTGCTTTTGACTGCCATCTAGCGAGAGCAACAAAACCCTGCTGCAAATCACAATATCTGCCCTGACGAATGAACCACTGTGGTTTGACATGTGGTTTTCAGCAAGATTGTTACACAGAAATATTTTCAGATCTTTGAACAGCAAAGTTTCAGCGTGTGCTGTGGGAGGTCTCGTGGTGTGTGCAGAGCCACAGAAAATCTCATATTTGTAAGTGCTGAGAGGTGACAATACCTGAACCTACAAGGCCTTAGGAGTGTTGACAGAGATGTATTCCTAAGTATTTAGCTTATTTTAGATTGCATGAGGTATGTTTATTTTAGCAGAGCGTCTGAAAGACAAAGACTTAATGTTCTTCTTCTAGACTTTTCAACAGGGACAAGTTGAATCTCAGTTACATTATAGTCTTTTACACCCCCACATCACTGTTTTATAAATAGACAATTTAACAGAGATTCATAGGATTAAGCCTAGACAAGGACAGTCAGATTATCAGGATGTGTCTTGCAGTATGGCATGAAGATGACATCATTGTTACTAAAAATAGAGTTTTAAAACAGCATTTGTAAGAAAAGCAGCACCCCAAGTGTTCATCTCAGGCATTTTCCCATGCAACCAGAAAACCATGTGATTTCCCGTAACTCAGCCTCAGTCTGGTGAATAGGCAACTGTAAACTGGCAGCCATGAGTCGTTCACCGAAGATAGAAATGATGGAGCTCGAGTGCCCCCAAGTGGGTTAAAATAAGAACTGAATAAAATGTATTAGTGTATAAGTAAACATGATAAGACAGAATTGAACATAAATTGACACTGTTATGAATCATGTATGATTTGTTATGTTAATCTTAGCTTAGAACAATCAATATATCAGCCTCTTTAAGGCTTGTCCTGACTACTGACCGCTTGTCAAACACACACACACACACACACACACAGTGACATGCTATGTGCCAACAATTCAGGGTTTCTTCTACTCAAGGACACTTCGACATGCAGCTGAGGGAGCCGGGATTCGAACCAACGACCTGTCATTACTAGACCACCTGCTCTACCTCCTGAGCTACAGACAGCCCCGATTTAACTATTTGACAAAAGGGATTCTTCAAACTCAGTTACATTTTAAATTCTATTCCAGGTCCTCAAGTACCCAAAGTATTGATGAGGCATCACACATCTAATATATGTTAATTTCATGAAATAAATTGCACCTGTATCATGTATCTTAAGTGTTGGAACAAGCAGATAGAGAATTTGTGATATTGTCAAATCATGTTTTTAAACTTTCAAACCGCTTACGGTTTTAATTAACCCCTTAATGTACATGTATCTTTCTATTCTCAATGTGGTTTTAGTAGGTTGTTAAAATCTTTTTCCACACTGTTTAACAGCATCACATATATCTTTGTTGCTTTTTCAGACTCTTTGTAAAACAATTTCAAACCCATGTTGCTGTCTTTGCATCATCAACTGGAAAAAAATATAACTATCTTCTGTGTCATATTATATACGATTTTTCTATACTGACATGTGATATCTTTTGAAACTCTGGGATCTTCATTAGTCTAGAATATAAAAGTTCACTGGAGGTTTAAAAAGCAATGCAACCTCTTTGATGGTGCATTGTTTTGTGTCTGTGTGAAGATAAAGACAATACTTTTTTAATTTATGCAACTATGTAGGTCTTTGCAGACTTTTAGTGTAACTTCTGTTCACATTTCACTCCATAATCTGTGTATCTAAGTGTGAATTTATTAATTTATAGTCCGCCTTATAATGTGTTGTTGAACAGCAGGTAGATGCAGGTAGCTTGTGCACACTTCACAAGAAATGACAGACTGTTAGGTTGAGGAAAAACATGTCTATTATTAAGAATAAGAAGAGGAGGTCGACGGGGTCAAAGGTCGGGGGCAGCAAGGAGCAGGACTTTTTACAGGGACAGACATGTTGGCTGTTTAAAGTAGCAAAACAAAAGATTTTTGCTGATGTACAAATTTCATCTGTATATGAAAAAATGAAACATGAGGGAACACTCACATTGTGTTTTTCATGTTAAATTGGGAATAAACATGTCTCTAACAATAACTCTACGTTTGACCAAAACAGAAATTCACTGTCTTAAAGCAACAGACAGGTTCCCACGTTAATATTAAGAGAATGGAATAATTTCTCCTGTCTATATAACCCATTTTAAAAATCCTTTCTTGTGTTTTCCATGTAAGTGATACACAATCCATAGTCCTCGTTCTGTCTAAAAAATGTTGTTCCAAAATCAGTAGGTGATGTTAATTTTTAACAGGGTGGGGGGGCAATGGGAAGAGCACCCACTTCCCTCTCTCCCCACTACAATTGTCTTTTTTTTTAATATAACAGAATTAAAGTTATACACCTTTAAATTCTATGCAGTGGACTGAATTCTTTCAGGCAGGTTTTCTCATGCTTCTCACAATATACTTCAAGCAGGGTTATTTTAAGTTACATGACCCCTTGGAATTTTTACCATCTGAATTCCTTGAAGGACACACAGTGAACATTGTGCAAAATCGTAGAGCCCGACCGATTTATTTGTAGGCCGATTTTATCACAGATCACATATACGTCCCCTTTTGCCTTCCCGACTTTGTTGATCTGGTGCTTTATTTTGAAAATTGACCGGATGCTCTATGCCGTTCCTGTGTCTCTTCCTGTTGGCTATATATATAGGCTATATATAAATCTCCTTCTCACCCTGGTAGGGTGGTATCTGTGTCATCCTCGACCTCGGGTCCTCTACCAGAGGCCCTGGAGTTTGAGGGTTCTGCGCAGTATCTTGGCTGTTCCTGGGACTGCGCTCTTCTGGACTGAGGCTTCAGATGTTGTTCGCGACCCCCCACCTGACCTCGCCGCTTCCCGGGGCCGTGGTGCTCGCTGCGCCCTCTCTCTCCCTGTCGGGGAGGGACGAGGCCCCCTCGCTCCCGGCCGGCTGTCCTCAGTGCGCCCGACCCGCATCGCGTCACGTACAATGCGCCAACGGTCTGCGGCGATGTCGGCAACCCACCCGTCATCCCATTCAAAGGCTGCAACAGGCGACTCATCGAACCGGGGTGAAGTTAGTTTTAGGTTGGACATTCGGTGGATATTCACTCGGGTCCAGCCACGACATGACTGTGGTTCACCCAGTCTGAGCAGCAGGAGGACGGTCAGCTCATCTCCAGAGCCTCACGCTGAATCACGAGCAACTGTTTTAGGGACCGTCATTAAATTACATAGCAGAAATATATTAATACAAAATAATTGCAGGTTTTCCACCCAGTGGCTCCAAACCAGCAGCAGATTCTGTAAACTGGAGAAATGAGACGCAGCTCTTTTTATTGTACTTTAGTGCTTCCTCTATTTTATAGGAAAATTAATATACAGAAATATTTTTTTTCTCAATAGCTTCCATGTCATGTGGCCCACTGACTTCTCAAACAGATTCTGTTTCCATAAAAACTCCATGAAAATAATGTTAAAAATGTTCTCTAATGTTTAAGAGGTTAACATATTTTCAAACAGCAACGTCAACTTCTACACTATTTTGTCTCATGTCTTAGATTCT
>CAEMYA010000070.1:64988-82467 GCA_903131615.1 Diplodus sargus
AATGAGACACAGCTCTCTTTATTGTACTTTAGTGCTTCCTCTATTTTATATGAAAATTACGGAAGCCCTAAACTACGGAAGCCCTAAACGGCCATGCATTCATACATTTTATTTCCTCCGTTTTCCCGTGATAACGAGTTAATTTCCTCCGTTTTCCCGAGATAACGGGATAATTTTTGTCGAGATCTCGAGATAACGAAACTTTGTTTTGTCGTGATAACGAGTTAATTTAATTTGTTTTCCCGAGATAACGGGATAATTTTTCTCGAGATCTCGAGATAACGAAACTTTGTTTTCCCGAGATAACGATATAATAAGGTGTGTGTGTGTGTGTGTGTGTGTGTGTGTGTGTGTGTGTGTGTAAATGAGTCAGTCAGTTAGTGTACGACTGTAAATAACCTTTAATGTGATAACTGTTAATAAGAACATCTTGTTTTCATTTAGTTAACTGATATTCTTTGAAGCCAGGTTATTATTTCATTAATTATATATTAGACACTAAATGCGGGACTTTTATTTTGAAAGCGTCTCGCTGTGAACCGAGAACATCTGTGAATCGTGTGTGTGCGTGTTTGAAGTGTGCCTGCAGGATTTTTGCTGAACGTGATGAAATGATTTACTGTGCACCTGGCTGATAAAGGGCACAAGCTCTAACGGTGTGTCCGAAGGTGTGTTCGAGTGTACAAGGTTCCTGTAATAAACACTTTGGACCATCAGTTAGAGAGTCTGACCATCATTCAGCGGGGATGCTACAAATTGATTATATCGTTATCTCGGGAAAACAAACTTTCGTTATCACGAGATCTCGAGAAAAATTATCCCGTTATCTCGGGAAAACGGAGGAAATTAACTCGTTATCACGAGAAAACGGAGGAAATATATATATCATATTTTTCATATTTTTTTTCCGGGGGGGGCATGCTCCCGGACACTAGTGTTGCTAGGTTACGGACTCAGAGCACCACTGCTACAAAAAAAAAAAAAATGGGGGAAACACTATATCCAGTTTACTAATCTGCTTCCTCTACAAACCAGCAGCGGGACACCGGAGCAGAATGCATATAGGGGAAACACTGGTGTGTGTGCGGGTTAGGGTTGTTTGTATGTGGGGGGGCATCCAAGAATTGTGCCCAGGGGCCCCAGCCCTCTTGATCCAGGCCTGATCATCACCATTATTTAGATTGACTGCAGGCAACATTTTCTTACTCCTCCCGCCTACATGTAACTGAAAATAAACGTGTAATTTAATGTGAAACATCAGTTTGTTCTCTGAACAAGTTTAGTGACCACTAGATGGCGACATAACACAACATATTTCAATAACCTGAGCTGTAGTTACCTGCAGTGTACATTAGATGGCACATTAAAACTGTAGTCAAGCCTGCTGGTCTCCTGAACTTCAGATCTCACAAACAGTCTTTGCTGAAAATGAAAACTCTTTGTTTTCATTCTTATAGGGCCATATTAGATAATGGTTATGATTAATATAAACACTTAATCTCTAATATCAAGGTCAGATGTTTTTCCTGATGATTTTACTTGTCTGGACTAATATCCAATCACAAAATCACCTTTAATTAAAAGTAATCTTAATTCCCGGACAAGGTTTGAGATAAGCTCCTTTCTCAGAAACAGTATTTCACACTGTCTGCTAAATCCTGAGCCAATCAGCAGCTATGACAGCATGTTTGGTGCACCTGGCACTCTGTCACCTCTCATCTCATGCTTTATATAATTCATTCCTTTATTATGCCCTTATATACTTGGGGTAGGTTTAATTGCCTGAAGTGAAAGTGAAGACTTGAAGAAAGATTTGAGAAAATCTAAATTGATTTCTGGTCTATTTCAGTGATTAGTCACACAAATCCAGTCATTAAATTCAGTCAGTAGTTTTCCTTTAAAAAAAAATAAAAAAAAACATCACTTCATTTAGCTGCTGAGTATTCACATGAAATATATTTTTCAAGTGGGAGAATGAATAAAACAACTATGAATACAGTTGCAGCAGTTGGAGACTTTGAACGGCTTCCTCTGTGATTGTTTTGCACATCCTCCTGAGGAAGAGATAAACAGGCGGGGAGAGGAGGCACAAGTGGATGACAAGCCAGACTTTTACACCTGAGCCCATGCTGTTTGTGTACACACACACACACACACACACACACACACACACACACACACACACACACACACACACACACACTGTCGCTGTCTTACTGTCTCTTGAGTCTCCCTCCTTTTCTTTCTTTTTCCACCTTCTCTCATTTGATGCCAGTGCGGATACTGTTGATGTTTATTGGAACACACAAATTCAGTTTTTTTCTTACCTGAAACAGTGAAAAAATATTCAAGCCGCACCCTTCTAAAGGCTCAGTGACATATGCTACAAAAGAGATTACACATATAGGATTAGGAAGCTTGTTAATCTTAATCTCATTTCATGTCAGTGCTCATCTTTGTTGATTTTATCTGCACGTTCTTAAAGCATTTCCCTTCCTGTTGTTGGTTTGTGTGGTGTACAGTTTCTGCATGAACACAGTTACATGAGAAATACTTTCAAAAATAAACTGGCCACAGCATTGATAACACTTTAATTTGCTCTCTCTCTCTCTCTCTCTCTCTCTCTCTCTCTGTTTCCACCAACCCTCTGGAGGAGAAAGTTCAGCTCCATTGGGATGGAAATCACTCTGCTCATAGTCCCTGCTCCCTTTTTTGAGAGTATAATGAAGTGTCCCTACTCAGGTTCACACATTTACAACTCATTTTGCATGACTGCATAAGTAAGCAGCTGTTGTTGTCCTAGACTTGGATAGTTATCTTCTTGGAACTGTGCTGCTCATGAGCTTTGAAGAAAACATCAGTTCAAAGTTTGAATAAAAAACTTGACATTATATCAGAATATTTTTGCAAAAACAATGACATTTAAGACTTAAGATAGTTTCTTGGAGTCAGTTTTTTCAAACCATGTTATGAATCTTACAAAAGACATTTTTGGCTAAACGGATTGTTGTCTTTGGTTGGTCACCTGCAGACTCTTTCTATGGTACGCGATTGCTTATCGCTGATTTATAACTCAGGAAATGAGCACTGTTCTGCAAATGCAAACATAACACACTGCGATGTCCACTGTGTGAAAGATAACAATTTGAATCTAAACCTAGGCTTAAAACACAAACACCGGGATGAGAAAGATCCTGTTATCTTTATTTTATTCATGTAATTATTGTATCACAGAATTTCGAGGTTATGTTTTAAAAAGCTGCATGTAATGAAAAGGCTGCTATATACCAGATATGGCTGCTAAATGTGCACTCTTGCTGCTGTATGTTCATTGGATAATGATAAGGAAAATACATCTATAGCTGCTGTAAATACATTTTAAAGGTTAGTTTTGGAAAAGACTAAGCACAAACAGAGAAAGCAGAGACTAGAGACTTTTGCAGGAGCAACAGAGCACACTGGAAAACAATTCAGGTGTGTTTTTGAATACGGGCGTTGTAAAACAAACAATAACACGCTGGAATGCAAATGAAAATAGCTGGAGATGGAAATATCAGCATGCTCGAGCCAAACAGTGTGAGTGAATTTAGAGAAACAAGTTTGTGGACAGAGTTAATGTAAGCAGCACTCTTGACATGGTGAATGTGGGAGTGTGCATCCGTGTGGGTGGGTGACATGAAAGTACGCTTGCAATTGATTTTAATTTTTCAGAGAGAATATGATTTACAGAGGAGACAACAGAGCTGAACAGGAACAGTATTAGCTTTAACTACTATAACTATAACCTACACAAAAGTTAATGTCTCTTTCTGTAGCTGTTCCTGCTGAGTGTCTTGGACATTTGGCAGACACATGAATATGTTTGTGTTCTGTATATGCATATGAATATACACGTTCCACTTATCAGTGTCAAAACTAGCTTGAGACCCATATTTCTTGTCAAACTCGACCACTCTCTCGTATGTTACATGGCATCTGGTTTGTTAGTTTATATAGTATGTTTTACATCATTCATAAGCACTGATTCACTGAGGTCTCCAAAAAAGTTTATAGGCAAATATCCAAGTTGTGTGACTGAACACTTGGTGCTGGACAGAAGGAAACGTGAAGAATACAAAAATAAAGTATGCACAACAGATAATGTCCACATGAACATTTATTACATCCATCGTCCATGTTTTGGACTTTAATTCTTGTTCAGACATTTAAACAAGTGCAGAGACAAACCTTAGTACCTGTACAACGGGATCAACTGACAGGTCATGTGACTACAAGAAATACATTAAATACCTGATTTTACAAAAAAAAAATGATACGCAGACTGAATCCTATAAGTAAAAGTTTATCTAAACCGTCTCAATATACAATGACAACATCATCAGGTTAAAACCTTCATATCATTAAAGAGAGAAAAATACTAAATAAAAATACTTTGGAAGGGAAACATTTGGATAATTGAAGAATGAAAAGTCTCAAAATATGTTGTGTGACTTTGCCACTAATACAGCTGTAACTGTGTGGGACGATATGTAAGAATGTATTTGCCAAAATAAAAAAATAAAAAAGAGAGAGTAAAAAAATACTGAGCATGTTAACTGAACATGGTAAAAATGCATATTCAGCGCACAAGAACACACATCAAATATACACATATTCACAGAGGGAATGTACAAAGCTCCATGCTTAAAACATGTTTATATACCAATCTGCCAAACCAAAGGCCCTGAACAGAACCTCAGGTTTAATCCAAACAATTTGAATATCACATCATGAGAGCATCTGCTATCAGCTTTCATAATATAATGCAATAACAAGAAGAAAACAGACTTTGTTGTTTTTGCCGGGAACTCCAACCTGCGAGTTGCTCTTTAAATGCTGTTCTTCTGTATCTGAGAGCTGCTGCTTGTATCAGTTGTCAAAGGGACTGTTGTTGCTAGGGAAGGCTTGCCAGCCATAGTGAGAGAAAGTAAATGGACTCAGGCAGAGTCCTAGATTTACACAGTTGTGCAATCACAACAACCACACAAAATACATAAGACTCAGAATACTTTCATTTTGTTGCAGGGTTTTTATGACACCAGTCTTATGCAAACACCATAAAAATAAGCCACGATCCTGGAGTTTGGCTGTGAAAACTGGTTACTGTAGATTTGCTAAAACTCTGGCAACCTATGACTCAGGACTGAGGCGTTGTGAGGGAGAGAGCTTCCTTGGCAACCATTTTGGACTGATTTTCATCATGTGACGAGCTGGTGCAGCCAAGCGCTGAAAAAAACAAAGGGACACACAGGGAGAGAGAGAGAGAGAGAGAGAGAGAGAGAGAGAGAGAGAGAGAGAGAGAGAGAGAGAGAGAGAGAGAGAGAGCACTGCTGATGAGTCAGAGGAGGCTGATTCTGATGTAATCCACCAACCCCTCCCTCCTTCCCATTCCCCTGCCTACACTGGTGTTCCTGGATATTCAGGTCAGACCCTGTTTCTCCACCAAATATAGAAAAGTAACCCAACATACTGTGAATTGTATCTAAGTCCCTTCATCCTTTTTGGGAGCATTAATAATTCTTCTTCAGGCTTTTTAAAAAACTTTTATTTGTTCTTTTGGTTAGCAGGTGAGAAGAATGACTAGAGTGAAATGTGCATGTGTGTTTATGTTTTTTTCAGACAGAAACATGACAATACAATAGAAATACAAATTATGATAAACGGGAAAAAACATAAATCATAACAGCCCATCTCTTGATTAGATATTTACAGTATTGATGTGGAGACCAATCCACAGCACATAAATATCAGTATACTCAGTATTCTGTATGTAGAACTGCCCACCAACCCTGGAAAACCCTTTATACTTATGAAACTACATTAAAACTTTTATCATTTGAATTATGTATTTATGCACAATCATCTGTAGATTACAGTAATACCTGCGGGGCAAACTCACTGTTAATCAGTCAGGACACCAGTCTGTTTTATGTTAGTATAGACATGTGAAATATTCAAGAAATTAAGAATACATGAGCAAATTAACAGGCGAATTTCTGACCCTGATAGTTTGTAATCAGGGATATTTTTTCTAACACTTCTTGAGATTTTATTAGAATAATTGTCAATATTTAATTAAAAAACATACAAACTTGTTTAAAATGCATTTGGGAAAGGAGCCACAGAAGTTTATTTTGTTTTATGAGATTACTCATATCTTTAAATCATGGAGGTATGAAACCTCTTCCTGCTTTAATGTGAAAACCGACAGCTCGCCTGCAGCTCAATCCCACCTCCTTTTCTCTGCGAGGGAACACTGAAATGTGGAATCTCCCCTTTCATCATGTGAAAAACTCGAAACTGCTCTTAGATCAGCCTCTGCCAACGCGTCTTCATGGCAGGGGCGCATGCGCAGTGCCTCGTGTTGCAACATACACTGAGCTCGACAGCATTCGTCATCTGGAGACAAAAAAAGACATTTCTTACTTTTTTAAAGACAAACTCGAACGCTACACACGAGCTGTTAAGGATTATTGCAACCATAAAAGGATTACAATCGAGGAGGTTTTGGGAAAAACAATCAATACTAGGCGACGAAATTCGCCCTCGTCACGTGGTCGAGCTTGACCAATCGGAATGAGCCAAATCCAGTCAAAGTATGTTCTTTGTTCGGATATTTTGCCAACTTTATTTCCAAATCTGGGCCCAATACTTTGTATAAATCACAAGATGTGGATACGGAGGGGACGTTTTCTCCAGAAAAGACGAGCGGTGGACGCGTTTTTTGCGGTTTTTGCGGAATGCCACGTGTTCAAGTTTTGATAAACAGTGCGCTCAGGCTTATTCCATCACATGACTCCCCTCCCCCACCCCGCGGAGGGAATGGGGGAAGAAGGCGGACATGTTTGAGGGAAATGTGTTGGTTAAAAAGTATCGAGGTGGAAGACAAGAAGATTATTTGAAGAAAGGTTTCGCATTATTTGGAATTTACCTGTCGAGATTTGTATTTATTTTAAAGTCAAGGTTTTTATGTCATACTTTCTAAAACATTTACTGTTATTTCTTTGTCTCTTTGATAATCTAACTTACCACTTTAACTGTATTTGTAGTATTCTTTTTTTACAGCGTGAAGTTACCAAAACTTAGATAATAGTCTGTTTTACATTGTGACGATCTTTTGTTACTTTTCATCGTTTGTTTGAGTGACATTGTAGGGAATTTGTAACCTTGGTGTGGGGGATGGGCGCCTGTGGTTAGGTAACCATTTTGTGTCGTCAAACTCGTTTAGTGTCGGTCGCTTTTACAGATACCTCGTGAGAATTTACTTATTTAATAATTAAGGTGGGTTTTAAGAAACAAAAACAAAAAACTTTTCGTTTGATCTACAGTAAACTCTTGAGGTCATGCCTGGTCGTTGTACTTACAAAACCCTGATAAGATTGATTGTCTCCGTGACGTCCTTTGGACCTTTTAACGAAATTAATCATGTGATTCTTTATTTTGTTGGGCGAAAGCAGCTTTTACTTAGTTCAAATTGAGCTTGAGGTCAGTGAGAGAAAACTGCTGTGTCATTCAGTGAATAGGTGGAAGCTCTTATTACCCTGCTAGGTGTGGTCTTTTTATTGTTCCTTGTTGTAAATGGTGGGTGCAGCCTCGCTCTATACATTTGGTTTAAAGGCGTTTAAAGTCTAAGCTTGGATGTAATCTTATTACCACTTTGCTGTTTGTGAGCCACAGAGGCCTTCGTGTCTGACTTGTTCTGAAATGGTGGCCTTAAAACTGCATCAGATGAACTAAGATTGTCTCAGTTGTGTTTAACAGGCAAAATATTCAGCGTTTTGTGTGTATTTCCAGGGTTTTACCTCAAGTTATTGCAAGTAATTCTTGTATAACACTCGATGTCACTGTACTTAAAGATGGCGGCTGTGCGCCTGTTCTGAAAGACAGAAATGCGGATATTCCAGTAAGCAGTGAGCTGGGGAGAGGCTCCTGGCTCTTGAAGGGTACGCGTGACCCAGTGCAAGAGCCAATAGGGTTCTTGGTATTTACCCTGGAAGCCCGCGTTACAACCTTATTGACCAATCACCGCCGCTGCTTTGCACACGTTGACGTAATGTAATATGATAAGGAGGAGGGTGGCCTGGTTGCCCTTGCATTTTGTACAGGATTATGTTGAAGAACCAGTTACAGAAGGCTTTTCTGTAATACTGAATAGGCTCGACCAATAGTATTGTGTAGTTGCCTTGACGGACAGCAAGAACTTGCGAATAGGTTGGCCCAGAAGATTGGCAGAGAAGCGTCAGTGTCGAGGGGCGTGGTTACTTTGACGGACACCGGAAGCAGCGAATAGGAACTTCAGGGGCGTTGACATTCTGAGGTGGTCTAACCAATAGGGTGGATGGCTGGTCTATAAATGAACGGGTGTAGTCGCATCGTCGCCATTTCAACGAAGCAGAATACAGGAATTCACCGTGGCGGGGAGCGGAGAAAACTGACGAACAGAGACGGGTCCAGGTCTGAGTCTAGCTAAAAACAGAATCCGGATCCATCCTGATGGATATGGCTGTTAACCCGCTCCTTGACAGGTATCTACCGGTAAAATTGACTCTCAGCTTTCCATCGGGGGGAATATTGTAAACATTTGACTTGATTTTCCCCCCAAAATATCGTTGCTGGCACCCTGTGTTTGCTGTACGAGTGGACTACTGACACGGACACTGATTGTACTACGGGAGGAAAAATATCGCGTCGTTAAAAAACGAAATTTGTGTTGAGGGAATAAAATTTGTTTGTGGGTTGTAACAAGCTGCGACTGTTGTTCGCACTACGCCGGCGCCATCTTCGGAGCGCCTCTGCCGTTGGCCGCTCTCTCCCGCTGCCTGGCAGTTGGTGCTAGCAGAGCTAGCATTAGCTTCACAAGCGCGAGCTCTCGTCTGTAACAGCGGCTCGGCCGGACTTTCTGACTCGGAGCGGTGAATTTCTGCTGTAGAGTTGTAATTGCAAGTGCTCTGATCTAAACGGCCCGACTAAAGGTGCGTTAACAACACCGCTAGCTTTTGGTAACGCTAGATATGCAGCGGGGGATTGACGAGATGAACAAGTATTTGAATTAAAGAAGTGTTAGCAGCTGCCAGATGCAAAGATACGATCGTACCGACATTTTTGTTTCTTGTTCCATCAGGTTGTTATTGTAGCCATGTGACGGTCAGAGGTTGTTGTGATCATTAGTAGGACTGTATTGTAGCGCTAGGGCTAATGCAGCTACCCATGTGTGTTGGGTGTTTCATTTGGTTGCCTGGTTACATCTCTCAATGTCACTCACCTCAAGTAAAGCAACGACTTTTGATTTTGGTACGAATAACTCACACCAGAATTGATCCATTTATATCCTAACTGAACTCTACTGTAATTTAGTATAAAGTGTTTTTTTTCCTTTTCCTCCCTCGGCACGTATTTTATTCATATTTATTTGTTAATCCAACTTACAGCTAACTTAAAATATGTTTTTGTTTAGTGTTGTTAATGTTGTACATGATTATTTTCCTTTTTAATAATAAAGTACACTAACTGTCAAATGTGTTTCCAAAAGTTGTATCATTCAAAACGGATTTCTGTACCACAAGTCATAGATTCAACAACTCATAAATTCCTTTTTTCACTGTTACAGTGATTTAATAAGTAAAGACTGCTGTATATGTAACAATTTTATTGAATATGGTGGACTAGTGCAGACAAACCTCTGGGGTACAGGAAATAGACACATGTCTGATGGCACCCCTCATTTACAGCATGATGCAAACACGGTAATACTATTTGCATTTTCTGAAGATCTGAACCTTGATTGCAGAGTACATGCAACAATGACAATGCAAACAAACGGATACATGCTCAGTAGTGTTGTAGGTTTTCCCACAGATGACCCTAAATGCACCTATTTGCACATGGAACGAGTTTTGTTTTGCAGTGCCGGTAGGCCAGCGGAGATGTCCAATGGTGAGTTAATGCTGTTGACGACAGAGGAAGAGGATGGTCCTAGTCAACAAAATTAGTCGGTATCATTTCATGGGTCAATAAGGAACTGGTTTTCATCTGAGTGCATCAAATATTTTTGAGGCAGCCATTAGCATATGTAACATTGCAACAATCAACCATTGGAACAAGTAATGGAAACAGTCTGGTTTTTAATTGGCATGGGGTATCGCCATACACGTGTTCATTTTAATCCCTTGGTGGTATAAATATTAACGTGTAAACTGGAGTTTTGCCTTGGAAATGTCCAGTGGTAGCACAACTCAGTGTGTGTATATATACATTCTGGGAAGTCTGTATTTGCACAGGATTTCTTGCGCCGTATCTATACTTGATATCTAGCGCCTGTCCTATCAGACTGAATGCTCTTGTGTTGGATGGCGCACAGTGTTTTGTTGTTGAACCAGCCTGGTGGTCTTTGCCACAGTGGAGACGCTTTGACGATGCAATACTGGTGCCCTTTGTAGTTTTTTAAAATCTTAATGGCAGTGTGAATTATATGTAGACTCGCTTGCAGAATACAAGTCAAGTCATAGTCTAGCAACAACTTCTTCTATTGATCGTGCTATAACACATCATGTCGTGTGAATTTTTAAAGGCAAATGTAAGCCTTTGCCTTGTTCTGTATAGACTGTATAGCAATACTTCCCAGTGAAAACTAACCACCAACTACACGTTGCTGTGCCCGACAGTCCCAGTTCTTATAGTGTGACATTTGAAAATGTGCAGCACTGCAGGATGTTTTATTCAAGAGATCATTAGCATTAGACTGTGACTGCTAGTAAACTGGTCCAGATGGTATTCTACATTTTATGGTCATATCTGCAGGAAAACTCAGACAGAACAGACAATCATTATTGTAAGCAGTAAAATGGTCCCACCCACAATCCTTTGGGGTGGGTTTTTTTTCTACAGGGAAATGGGGGTGGAGCTTCTGTCTGTGTACTTGGTGAGATAGATGCAGAGAAGAGGAAGTGGTAGTCATGCCTGTTTGCCTGGGACTGTGAGTGCTGATTTGGCAGGAGTCTATTCCAAGTCAGGCTGACGGAGGCTTGCTGGGAAACGTGTGACTGACGATACATCCCTTGTGAGGGGGATTTACTCTTTACTATATGCTTGTGGGTGTGAAGTAGGGATAGCAGGATTAACTGAAATTGACAGGATATCAACAAAGGGAACGCTATGTCAGGCTGACACACAGGACAGGTATTAGTGGTAATTATAATCCCAGGATTTATGTACCATAAATGTAGATTTGGAGAATTAAAATATCTTAATTCTTATCCAACAAACTGCCATTATATTGGTCTAACTGTTGAGGTTTGATCCTGTTGAGGCGAAGCTGAAATGCTGCCGAGTATGAGAGGCTAGTTAATATCTATTTAACTTGCCACAAGTTGTCTTCATTGGAACAGCCTGTGCTAAATAGCTAATTAGTCCCTTAACTACTCTCTGCAGCTCCCTTGTCGAGGTGGGGATAATGGGAGTCACAACGATGGACCAGAGTTCTGGCACAGCCGGGAAACGCATCCGAAAACCATCACTACTCTATGAGGGCTTCGAGAGTCCTGGAATGCCTGCAGTCAATCAGAGCTCCTATCCGGGACCCCCACAGCCCCCGGTTAGAGACCCCAGTCGGCAGGGGAGGATGACCAACCAGCTTCAGTTCCTACAGAAAGTCCTGCTCAAGTCTTTGTGGAGGCATCACTTCGCCTGGCCCTTCCATGAACCTGTTGACTCAGTCAAGCTCAGCCTGCCTGTGAGTGTGAATGTCAAGAAATAGGAAATCTATCTAAGGGACAATCTTTTTTTTACTTGCCGCTGTCTGCTAAGCATCCAAAATGTGTGTATTAAAAGCCCTCCTGGCTAATAGTACAACTTCGCAATCTATTTGTAACCACATGAGGTTTAGCTATTATGTTTTTTTAATTTTGTCAGAGTTATTTTAGATGCAGTGGCTACTGGCCTGACAGTGTCATTTTCTTTCGCAGGACTATCATAAGATCATCAAAACTCCCATGGACATGGGCACTATTAAGAAGAGACTAGAAAACAACTACTACCGCAGTGCCAGTGAGTGCATGCAGGACTTCAACACCATGTTCACCAACTGCTACATTTATAATAAGGTAAGACAGAAGCTCTCCTCTAATATGAAAGTGCGATGTTAGTCAAACCATCAGACTTTAAAAATTTTGTTTTAATTGGGGGATTTAGGAAAACATGACAATTTACTTGAGTTATTATTTTGTGTAGAAAGTTTTGTTTGACTTCTCTTTTTATTGATTTCATAAATTGTCATCTTTCCCAGTAATAACCATTTCCCCCCCAAATGTTGCTCCTCTCCAGCCTACAGATGACATAGTACTGATGGCCCAGTCTCTGGAGAAGGCATTCCTGCAGAAAGTGGCACAGATGCCCCAGGAGGAGCTCGAGCTGCCACCGCCTCCTCCGAGGAGCAAGCCAGGCAAACCTGGAAGAAAAGGCAGAGGTAACGCATGTGAGCATTGTCATGTTAAGCCTGCAGTCATTATTCGTACAGTACATGCATAGAATCCATCATAGAGTGCTGTTTTCTGAATCTGCCCCCCTCATGTTCTGATCCTCTTCTCTCCCAGTCTCAGGAGGAGTGACGACGGCTCATCAGGTCCCAGCTGTCTCCCAGTCAGCCTATTCACCTCCCACCCCGGAAACTCCCGACTCCATCCTCTCTACCCCTCCACAGACACTTTTGACCAAGAGCATGCCCCCTTCCCTTCCACCTGAACAAAGCATCCCCACCATTACGGGTCTACCTCCAACACAGCCCACAGCTAAGGTAACATTTGACACCTTGTCTTAATGTGTTCAGAATTTGCCAGCATTTTGAATACATTTCAGGAGACCTCACCCTCTCTTGATGGTCTTTTCCTCAACCCCAGAAAAAAGGTGTGAAGAGGAAAGCGGACACAACCACCCCGACCACTGTAGCCATGCCCATCATGAGCACCATGGGTGTCAGCGGCATCAGCCTGGGGATGGGCGGTGGACACGACTCCCCGCTCACCCTCACTTCTCTGGGGGTCGACCACAGCTCCAGTCTGGGCATGAACCAAGGCCTTAGCCAGGGCATGGGGATGGGCATGGGAATGGGCTTGGGCATGGGGATGGGGATGGGGATGGTGATGATGGGTGGCAAAACTACAGCAGGGGCCAGGAGAGGAGTGAGTGGGCGACCCATCAAGCCCCCAAAGAAGGACTTACCAGACTCCATGGTGCCTGCACCGGTGCGCCGCAGCAAGCTTAACCCCCAGCTGCGCTACTGCAACGCTGTCCTGAAGGATCTGCTGTCGAAGAAGCACGCAGCGTATGCCTGGCCCTTCTACAAGCCAGTCGATGCCTCAACACTCGGGCTTCATGACTACCACGACATCATTAAGCAGCCCATGGACCTGAGCACCATCAAGGTAGGTGTCTCAAGAATACACAAACAATGGTGAACATTTGTCAGAACAGAGTCGTGGGGTGTTATCTGTTCTCCTGTCCTGCTGTGAACAGTAACAGGTGTAGAATGAAAACCAGGCAACACTGACATGTTGTAACATTTTCCCCCTAAGCGTTGCTTTGCAAACCACTTAAAACACAGGCGGCACTTTTAAATAAGATCGTTTTTAATATCTCAGATGGAAGGAATCAGATGTTAATTAGCTGGTGAATTAAAACTGGTTCCTCATCCATACAAGACAAGTTCGCTATCTCGTTTTGTTCTTCTTAAATACACTATTTAGTGTAAACATCTCTCTACTTCTTTTATCTTTAGCGGAAGATGGACGGCAGAGAATATCTGGACTCCCAGCAGTTCTCTGCTGATGTGAGACTGATGTTCTCTAACTGCTACAAGTACAACCCTCCGGATCATGATGTGGTGGCCATGGCCAGGAAACTCCAGGTATTTACTTATTCCACTGATAAAGTAATAGTTTTAATAGTAGTACAAAAACATTTAACTTAATTCAATTACGGGTTTCCACTTTCCACCCTTTATATCCGCCTCAGATCGTTATTGTTCTTGTATTTAAACTGTTATTCTCACATACTGTTGAATTCTTCTAGGACGTCTTTGAGTTCTGCTTTGCAAAAATGCCAGATGAGGCTCCAGTTCCCCCGAGCTCCTCGTCTTCCTCCTCCTCGTCTTCGTCGTCATCAGAGAGTGAAATCAGCAGTGAGAGTGAGGAGAGCGAGAGCAGCCCCAGCTCTGACTCCGAGGAGGAGAGGGCGAACCGGCTGGCAGAGCTGCAGGAACAGGTCTGTATTAAATGTTCAAAAACAAGTTTCTGTGGCATTATTGTGATATTGTAATTTTGCAATATCCTTTACTCTGTATGACTTTAACTCATCTGTCTTTCTCTCCTTCAGCTGAAAGCCGTACACGAGCAGCTCACCGCACTCTCTCAGGGCCCCATCGTCAAACCCAAGAAGAAGAAAGAGAAGAAGGACAAGAAAAAGAAGAAAAAGGTAGAAAAGGAGAAGCATCGGAAGATAGAGGAAGAGCTGCCGCCTGTTAAACCTGCCAAGGCCCCTAAAATCGCCAAGACTCCAAAGCCCAAGGCCAGCCGGGCAGCGCCGCCTCCTGTGGTGCCGATTAAGAAGGCACCGAGCAAGAAAAACAACAAGAGCAAGTGAGTGCTGAGACCTGTTTGTCACTGTTGGAATCAGAGTGTGTGGTGCATTCTGTGTTTACTGGAGCATGTGACAGAATGCAAGAAGTCCCCAAAGCTTCACACTTTTATTAGAATCTTATCATCCATATTTCAGTCATAAAATATGTCAGCTTGCTTGTGGTATCTCATGACTGTGCTCTTATATTTTACGACAACACTTAGATTAGAACAAAGCCTCTCGTTATCATTTTCTAACAGTCTCCTTCTCCATCTCCCCTTTCTTTCACCAGATCCAAAAAGGGGGGCATGACGTTCAGCATGCCTCAGCCGATCCACGAGCCCATAGTGAGTCACTATGACTCAGATGAAGAAGAGGAGACGGCGCCCATGTCGTACGATGAAAAGCGTCAGTTGAGTCTGGACATCAACAAGCTGCCCGGTGAGAAGCTGGGCCGAGTCGTTTACATCATCCAGTCCCGCGAGCCTTCGCTCCGAGACACGAACCCAGAAGAGATCGAGATCGACTTCGAGACGCTGAAGCCATCAACGCTGCGCGAGCTGGAGAGATACGTCATGACGTGTCTGAGGAAGAAACCTCGGAAGCCATACGGTGAGTAATATTAGAAGAGATGAGACCATGACATTTATTTTTTAGATCCTTAAAAGATCCTTAAACAGTAAAGAAACCAGTGTAGTCTCTAGGCTGTAGGTCTTTGATAATGTAATACACTACCCATAATTAATGATATCGTTACTCTTCTGTTTCTATGCAGCAAGTAAAAACAACATAGCTGGCAAGTCACGAGAAGAACTCGCACTGGAGAAACAAATGGAGCTGGAGAGAAGACTGATGGACGTCAGTGGGCAGCTCAACTCTGGAAAGAAGCCTGCAAAGACCAAACGTAAGTCCTCCATGCTGCCGTCTCACAGACACAGTGTGAAAATCATGACAGTGATAGTCGTGCTGCACGACGTCGTCTTGATTGTGCTTTTGTTTGTTTCCTCCAGCAGAGAAACCCGCCGCAGAGCAGAACACTCAGCCGTCACGTCTCAGCGCCAGTAGTTCCTCCTC
The DNA here is from genome assembly GCA_903131615.1 of Diplodus sargus. Classification (NCBI taxonomy): domain Eukaryota; kingdom Metazoa; phylum Chordata; class Actinopteri; order Spariformes; family Sparidae; genus Diplodus; species Diplodus sargus. The sequence goes on from CAEMYA010000070.1 coordinate 80,709, forward strand.
AGACTCCTCTTCATCATCCTCTTCCTCCTCGTCCTCAGACACCAGCGACTCAGACTCTGGCTGAGAGGCGGAGGGCTTTCCATATGAAAAGGGGCCCTGGAAGTTTCGCTTCCCACCAAGTGGACTGAACTGCAGTAGAGCTACTGACAATGGAGCCGCAGGACGGATCAGGAGAGACCAGCACCAGGCAGAACCTGGTCTGCCTCAACAAGTGTCAAAGAGAGAGACAGAGAGATGGGGCTTTCCCTGTGCTCAGCTCATCCATCCAATCCTGTCCTGGACACAGAAAAGTTGGGGATGGATGGAAAGAAGGAGACTCTTTGCCGTTCTCTGGAGAACTGGCTGTGCTGGCAGCGCGAGGGACGCTCCATCTCCTGCAGGAAAAGGAGCCGAGCAAAGCATGTGTTGGAGGGTTAAGGGTGCTAGAGCCAGAATCTGTCTCGTTTCTGGAGATTATTTCCCTTCTTCCCGTGCTCTCTGTCCTTATGCTGTATAGATGAGGTGTACAGTTATATAAATATCTATTTTTCTTTTATAAAGAAGCATTTTATGGCTAATTTATTCCCTCATTCTGGGAACGATGAACTGGTGTGGGCGGAGTTGTGTTTTAGTTTTTGTTTAGATTTTTTTTCTTGAGTGACAGAAGGTAGAGGGGAAACACGTGTGTCTGTGTGCGTGTGTGTCCGTATGAATGTGTCACGTATGTGTTTGCATGCACATGTGTGAGTGTGAGATCCGGCGCCACAAGTGCTGCCTTGTGATGTTCCTCATAGTTTTGACGCAGGCGTTGAAAATCAGTCTGCACGCAGAAGCACCTTGGTTCAGTAGAATACAGAATGCATGCAATACAGAGGAGCTGACAAACACCTGCATACTCATGTACTACTTACTGCATCCTTGTGTACTCATGTACTCGTCTGAAAGGGTTGGCCACTGTACAGAAATGTGACCTAGTTACACATCAGTTTATACTTCAATATTTCTGTTCCCATGTGTGCTGTCTTCTTCTTTTTTTTTATTTCTCTGTAAACGTTCTTTTTTCTTCCTGTGACCAATCTGCTAATAAATTGTGAGGACGTGTCTTGTCGACTCACCTGTGCCCAAATTACATCCTGGTTCTTCTGCTTTCTTTTGGTGTTCAGTTCTGTTTGACTTTAATCACAAATCACAAGAGTTTTAAAGTTGCAAGATTAGAAGTTTTACATTTTATATATTACCCAAGTAGGTGAAGCGTTTTAACGTGGTTTCCCATGAGCCTTCACTTCTTAACATGGTGACACAAAAGCGAAACAGCTTTGTCTTTTTAAAACTATTTGGCCTTTGACATCTTTGGCAGCTGAAAGTTTTCATGTCTGTATTTTGTTTAAGAGTCAGTTTACTTATTTGTGTGATTTAGCGACGTGATGACGGCTCACTGCAGCTTCAGGCTGCGGATGCTGAGACTTTTTCTTCTTTAGCCTCTTTGTTTAGTTTCTTTTAAAGCGATGTGACGGTGAAAACATGAGCGTGGCTTTTAGATTTGTTTGGGATCCGGCAGCCAGTTTAACCTGTAGACAGAATCTGGTTTAATGTTGTGAGTAATAACGATGCACTGTTTGTTTGGTGGAACTACTAAACAAGTTTGTGATTTAGGAAATGGCCTGTATACGTTTTGTTCTTTTTAAATCGCCTGTGGCTTGAGATTTGGATTATTGTATGTTTGAAACTGATTATTTATTTAGCAGGAACTTGAATGGAGATACTTTTTTTTTTTTTTTTT